>CATQJA010001085.1:0-50983 GCA_958295435.1 Mesorhabditis spiculigera | reverse complement strand
CCGAAACTTAGGGGCAACTTTTAGCAAATCCATTTCCAGAGCGCGTCAAGGAGGGAGCCCGCGAAGGAGCGCAATGGGCCGGCGAGAAGGTCGAGGAGCCAAGCGTAAGTGCCATTTTCGATTTGGTTCATTTTTCTTATTCAGAATCCGTGAAGCAGGGGCCCAGGCCGTTGGGAGACCGTTGGCGAGGGTGTTGGTGAGTTTTTACAACTTTTATGGTTTTTTCTGGCCCAAAATCTGCTTTAATGCGGCTTTTAATGCGCAATTTTTCAGAGACCGTCAAGGAGGGAGCCAAGGATGGAGCCAGGGCTGTCGCCAGGAAGGCCGGAGAAGCTGGAGAGTCAGTCTAAAGATCTATAATCCCTAAAATTCCGGGTTTAAAAACCTTTTTGCCCATTCTTCCAAAATCTTGTAGGATTTACCGCCGGACTTCTCCGCGGAAAAAGGAGACGAGAGGTTAATAAAAACACCCCAAAAAATATTATGCTTTCCACACCACCTCACTTTTTATAAAACCAGAAGCGAGCAAAGGCCAATAAAGTTCAGCTTAATCTTTATTTTTTAATTAATACCACTGGCGATCAAGCAAAAAATACTTTAACTTTACGGCAATTCATATGATCCTTCCCCACGGGTCGTAGCCTAATCCCACGCAATAAAAATGCAAAAACCTAAATTATTAATAGTTTATCCATCACCGAATTAAAAACGGCTTTAGAAACCTCACATATTTGCTAAAACGCAGGTGTAACCACCGATTACGTGGCGGGAATTTTAGAAACCAGAGTCGCTCCCTCGGCCCAAGGAAGGATACGAAGAGGGGCAAGGAAGCTGCTGGTGAGTCGATTTTAACTTTTAGAACTTTTTCTTCTTTAGCAAAAATTTTAGCATCTAAAAAACCAATTTGTAGAGACCTTCAGCGAAACTGTGAAGGACGGCTTCATGACCAGTGTCAACGCTGTCGGAAGCGCAATCGGTACGTTACGCTCCTTTGGACTCGCTCCTAAAATAAAGGCTGTTTGATTAACTAAACTTTATTAGGCTCTGCCGCTGGCATCTCAGTGGAGGCCTGTTCGGTAAGATTTGCTCAATTTTCTACTTGTTTAATTTTAACTTTCAGTCTGTCCCCCTTTAACTCGCATGCCTTTAGATAGCATTTCAGGTTTAAAAATTATGTTATCAATTTCAGGAGGAGCCGCTGAGGCCGTGAAAGAGAGGGCGCCGAGGCCGGGCGAAAGGCCGTTGGTAGGTTTTCCAGGGTTACGGTGGATATCGTGCTTTTGAAGTAAAATTTTCGATTTTTGGGCAAAGGCAAGCTAGCAAAGATCATTAGGGAATTAACGGAAACTTCCAAACTTTTCAACTTTGATCTTTTTAGCCACCGCCGCCACCGCCGTCAAGGATGGAGCCGTTGAGGGCGCGAAGGTTGCCGGCGAGACCGCTGGTGAGTTGTATACCGGAGCGTATCGTAGCCATCGTAGCGGCACCATAGGCTAGACTCTAAAACATGCTCGTTTTCAGCCAAGGGAGCCGGAGCCGTGGTTGGAGTTGCCCAGAATGCGGGCGAGGCCGTCGTTGATGGCGCCAAGGCCGTTGGAGAGACTGTTGGTAGGTCACCATTTAGAAAACCACTAACTTTCCCATTTTTTTAGCTGATGGAGCCAAGGCCGCCGGACACGGAGTTGGTAAGGAGTTTTACAAGATTGATTTTGCTAATATAGTTAGAAACTATCTATAGTTATAGCTTACTGCATAAATGAACTTGTAGTTTCGCATTTTAAATCGCTTGATAGAGCTAAAATCTGTATTTAGAGCTTTACAAAAGCATTTTTAGATTATACTAACAAAATTAGATATTTCGATTGACACTATCTTTTTGTAAACCCCACATGCAGGAGCTTTCAGGAGGCTAGCACAGATCATTGGGAAAAATTCTCCAAAATTAAGTCCTTAGCTATAAAGGAGGCATAAATGGCCCAGATTTCTTGAGAAAAATCTTCTTACCCTAGCTACCGGAAAGAATTTTAAAGTATCAAGCTATCGAATTTAGAATTTAATCGCTTCTCATTCGGATCCCGGGCAGGCTAGCAGAGATTCTTTGGGAAAGACCACCAGCACCACCCATTTGATCATCTTAACGTTGGAGACGCACAAAAACACCCAAACCCCGTCCTATCCCCAAATTTAGCCAAGGGTGCCGGTGTCGCAGTTGGTGTTGCCCAGAATGCGGGCCAAGCCGTTGTTGAGGGCGCCAAGGCCGTCGGCGAGGGCATCGGTACGCCGCGTGCCTATGTACACCGTCCCCAAAATACTCCCGTTTTCTGGCTAACCCTAAGGAGCATGACCCTGACGGCATGGTGTGAAGCGGAATGCGCGGAATTGAGGATTGATGTCGCGGGCCTAAAATATGCCCCTATTTTTAGCCATGGGAGCCGGAGCCGTGGTAGGAGCTGCTCAGGATGCCGGTGAGGCTGTTGTTGATGGAGCGAAGGCCGCCGGAGACGCCGTTGTGTACGGTGCCAAGAAGGCCGGACAGGGCGTTGGTCAGTTTTTTCTCGAGATCTATCTCTTTTATCTCTCTCTCTCTCTCTCTCTCTCTCTCTCTCTCTCTCTCTCCCTCTCTCTCTCTCTCTCGCAGTTCCGAATGAAGCTCTCTACCTCTCCCGCACTCTCAATCTCATGCTCAATTTCTCTGGCTTTCTCTCTCTCTCTCTCTCCCTCTCTCTCATCCGCCTCTCTTTTCAGCTGAGGGAGCCGGAGCCGCCGCTGGATTCGTTGTGCGAACAGGCGAGGGAGCCGTCGACGTCGCCAAGGATGCCGGTGAACACGTTGCCGAGGGAGCCAAGACGGTCGCCCATGGAGCCGGTAAGTGGCTGGCAGACTAGCAGAGAACCTTATGGAATGAAAGAACCTACGCTCGTCTTTTCAGCCAAGGGTGCCGGAGCCGTCGTGGAGACCGCATCGCAGGGCGCCGAGGTGGTTGCTGATGGCGCGAAGGCCGCTGGCCGTGGAGTCGGTAAGTAATCTTTTTAAAGCTTTGGGGTCGCACTTTTCGAGCGCTTTTGATGATAGCCTGGGGGCTTTAGCGCACGGCGCCAAAGTGATGGGGGACGCGGCCGAGGAGGGCGGCCAGCTCATCGTCGCCGGGGGCAAAAAGGCGGTAGAGGGCGTGGGTGAGTCGTCGTGAGAGTGTGGTGCTTCTAAATCCGGGAAAAGCTGGGTGGAAACTACTGTAATGCGTGTGGACTACGGTAATATGGGCACATTTCAGCGTATGGTGCTGGAGTCGTTGGAGGAGCCGTCGCGAAGACTGGTGAGGGAATCGTTGAGACCGGACGTGACGCGAAGAATGCCGTCGGTAAGGATTTTGATAGTTTTTCTAAATTTTTAAAATATACATTCAAAATAGATACCTTTGTCTTGCATTCTTTTTTATAGATAATATCGCTTAAAATTTAGATAAATACAGTTAAAAATCGCTTAATTTTTCTTCCGAGTCAAGAAATACCTAGTATAACGTAATATTAAGTGTTTAAATAGTGTTTTTTCAACTTTAAATAGTTTAAATACGCGATAAAAAGCAACGTTTTTTTGAAAATCGACCACTTTTGCTCGGAAAATCAGTGATTTTTGCATTTTATCGATTTTTCTAAAGTTTTTGCTTTTAAGAATAGGTAAAACAAGAATTTTCAGTACAATTACAGTTAGAAACTC
Organism: Mesorhabditis spiculigera; assembly: GCA_958295435.1. Lineage (NCBI taxonomy): Eukaryota > Metazoa > Nematoda > Chromadorea > Rhabditida > Rhabditidae > Mesorhabditis > Mesorhabditis spiculigera. The sequence continues at coordinate 47,269 of CATQJA010001085.1, read as the reverse complement.
ATTTGATCCCCTCCCCCCCCTTTATCCCATGATAACCTTAAAAACACGCACTTTGCAGGCCGGGGCATCGAGAACACCGGCGAGGCCATCCAGGACTAATTTCCCGTCCGCCTAGCCACAAACAACAACAACACAACATACCACCCACCCGACAACGAGTATCCCCTGTACATACCATCCCAGTGCTCAGCTTTAATTATTTTTCCCCCATTCACCGAAAAAAAACACTGAAAATCCTCCCCCCAAAAAATATTTTGCACCGATTGTGTCCGATAATAAACGATTTTTGAGAGAGAACTCGCGCCAATTTGCAAAGTACGCTGTTACAGAGAACGGGCACACGTGAGGGCTTATCGGGAATGGCTGGCGGCCTGAAAAGCCGGACTTATCTTGCCGGGCTTGAGACGAAGCCGGCGGAGTGTGACTCAATGTTTTGGTCAGCTTCAAAGGGATTGGATCAAGATTAGCCTTAGGCTTAGGCTCAGGCTTAGGCTTAGGCTTGGGTTTGGTCTTAGGCTTTGGCTTAGGATAGGCTCAGGCTTAAGCTTAGGCTCTGGCTTCGGCTTAAAATTAGGCTTAGACTTAGACTTAGGCTTCGCCAGGCTCGCAATGTGTTGAGAAAATTGCCATGGTTGTACTAGCAACTCGAAAATGCCGGATATACCCAAAGATCTAACCCTTCTTTCTGGAAAAAAGCCTACGCTAGCCTCATAGACAGTCGCTTCCGGAAGCTAGCTAGCCAAGACCTTTTGGAATTGATGATGCCAGAAAGCATAACTCGTGCTCGCGTCGCTGCGCTTATCTAACCAAACCCTTCGTCCCTTGAAGCCGCTTTTATCTCGTGCAACTGAAGCTTTTGCGAAAACATGCTCAGTTAAGTCGACACCAATTAGCCTAAAAATCGGACTTACTTAAGGCTTAAAATATATGTTTCAGTTCTGCCACGCACAACGTAAAGACTCATATCTGTTTTACTGTTTATTGTATGCCGTGCGCCACTTTGGTCCAGAAATAATTTATCTTTTTCCCGGGTACTACAGTTTCATCAAGCATAAATCGGGGTCGCCAAAGAGCGCCCGGGCGATATGCTATGAGAGAATTACACGATGCTCACAGAAACTAATAGTAAACAAAGGAGAAGGAGAAAGGGATTTGCAAGTGTGCCCGAATAATTTTGCGGGAACCTGTACTCGGTATCAATCATCATGTGGTGTGGCCAAAGAGCGTCGATGAGCGATGAGTTGGGCTTCGAGCAGCCCGGCAGTGGCTCCCGGTCTTCGCAGTAGTTGTCGATGTCATTACATCTGTCACCATGACAGCAGCATATTTGCAGCTTATATCGACCAGTCGTCGTCTCCTCGCATGTCTCATTCGAGATACGCTGGAAAAAATTGTCATACTGCCATTCATAAATCCTTAGTATGCTACGCACTAATGCTTAACATTTTACCCTGTGAATATGGCAGTACATCGCGGCACATCCCTGGTGATAACGTACAACGGTCTGCGTGCAACTGTCAAAAGCAGCCACCAACTCACAGCCACGCGAGCAAAGCTTCAAGCCCTTGTTGGCGCCATGGCAAACCGTCTTTTCCCCGTTGGCTAGCGGTAGTACCAAGCATGGCAACCTAGGAAAATAGTACGGTATTGAGAGTCTATGAAATGTAATACATCTTAATTAGATACTTACAACAATATTGCGTAGTAGAATTTCATCACGAGTTGACGGATGAGGTATTGCGGTCAGCTTTTAGCGGGATGTTGTGCCGGTTTCTCAGACTCAATCCTATATATGAACAATGTTCTTACCACTGAAAACGTGACCTGGCGAGATAAAACGAAAATGTGTCATGATAAGGCGCCAGTCGATGAGGGCATAATATGCACGTGGTTTGTACCGACTCCGACTTCTTGAGGTCGACTCCCCATCGTCGACTTCCGCCGGGTTTGAAGAAGCTGCAGCACATGGGAACCGCTGAGTCGGTCAGCCGACGGATAACATCCTCGTTTGTATTTTTTTCACTTTTATCTGTTCTAGTGTATGATGTGTGCTAAATTTGTCGAGAAACAATTTATCCTTTTCGGGCTACTCGTCATCAAGAAGGAAGTGTGGTGGCCAAACGTGACTCAGCACATTGTGCTTCGGGCAGCCGGGAAGCGGCTCCCGATCTTCATAGTAGTTGCGGATGTCGTTACATCTATGGCCCTGACAGCAGCACCAGCGAAATTTGTATCGACCATTTGCGCCGCTCGTCGTCTCCCCGCACGTCTTATCCGTAAATAGCTGGAAAAATTAGCGTAAAGCCTACGGCTTCAGTATGCTTAACACTAACACTAGATTCACTAAAGCTTAACACACCTTGTAAAGAGCGCATCTCATCCCGGCACAACCTTGACTATGGTGGACAACGGTCTGCGTGCACGTGTCAAAAGCAGTAATCATCTCGCAACCGTGCCAGCAAACCTTCAGGCCCCCGTCGCGGTCGAAACAAATGCTCTTTTACCGCTGGCTAGCGGTAGGACCAGGAATGGCAACCTATAAAAAAATTATGATATGTACAAGAGTAGACTGTAGGCACTTACAACAACACGGCGTAGTAGAATTTCATAGCTATATGCGTCTTGAAGTCGATAGCGGTCGTGGAATGCGGGGAAATGTCAGCTTTTATCAGCTGTGGCTTCTGCTGCATCGGGTCAAGCTTATATACAAGGGATATTCTTACCACTAAAAAGATGCCCGCGTGAGGGTAATCAAACGGAAATTTGTCATGATAAGGCGCACGTCGATGAAGACATAATATTCGGGTTCTGTGGGGGCGTTGTAGCGTCGAAACAGGCTCGGTGACATTGGTACCGAACCAATTAAAATTCTATCCTTGGTGCTAATGCACTTGGGGGGGGGGGGTAGTCCGGATTTTGACCTCAAGATGCTTCAAATGCCGTTTTGTAAACCCGAAGCCTCCGAAAAAAAGCTAAGCCAAGCCCAAGCCTAGGCTTAGCTTCATACAAACGAAGTTTAAGCTTACCTTGAGCCAAGCTAAGCTTAGCCCTAAATGACCCCATTTTGACCTCCTGAGGCAATTTAAAGCTCAAGATAAGAGTAGCTTGGGCTTAGGCTTAAGCTAAGCCAAAGCTAAGCTTAGTTCAAACCCCCATCATGGGCTGAGTGAATCACTCGACACAAAAACAACGTATTCTTACGCATTTTTATGACGATCGGTCAGTAATTGGGCTTTAGCCCTCATCTGATAAGGGTTGCATATTTTACTGCAAAAAGGAGGGTATTAGTTTCAATTCGTCAGCTGTACGAAACCGGAAACTACCAGTTGAGATGAAGAACTTTTTGGCGCTAGGGTGAGTGAATTTTGACACTACACTAGCTTACCAGTATGTGATCGATTAACCCTAGTTTTAGTGTCGTGGTCTGCTTTTGGTGCCTTCAGTAAGCTGTACTTGGTGTTATGAAGATCAGAAGGCCGTAACGTTCTGTCCGTTTGGGTGTCATATCGGAATGGCCTACGATAGATGCTCTGAGGGTGTCGTCGAGTTGCAGCTTGGATGCGCAGCATTGGGATGTCTTATTCAAAAGGTACGATGCCTGGAAAAGAAAAGAACGGCGCCTTGAACCAGGAGACGTATCAGGAAGATCACGCTTTCCTGACAATTATCTTTAGTCGCTCGGGGTGAAAACATGCCTTGCGACGACGAGCGGTTCCGATGACCGGTACATCGTACGAGGATGCTGCTGTGTGGGATCAAGATGTAACGACCCGAGCAAATATTTTGACGACCCCGTACTTACGCATCCGAAGCCCGGATGCTCTACGCCAAGGCGAAGCGCGATATTGTTTGGAATGGCCTGGCCACCGCAATTTACTAAGGACCGGAAATGAAGCATTTAATATACTACACTGTATTTACCTCGGAAGTGCGTTGTACCGATTCATGATATTGTCTTTGTATGCATCAACGTTGTAAGGCATTAAATTTGTGCTAGGACATTGTGCAACGATAAAGTATCAAGTACACAATATACAATTCGCATGTGGTTTTGACCTTTTGTGGCAGATCCCTACTCGTCCTCCGCTCGGTTTGCTTACTTTAATAGTCAGTTTTGTGTGCTAAAATTTGTCTTAGCTGCTGTATAAAACCGACACGTGGTTTCGCCTGACCCGTCGCCGACAAACATTCCAAAAAAATGACGCCAGAAAACGAAGTCGGTTCCAGCCCAGGGTTTCTGCAGATAAGAAGCTGCACTGCGGCGTTATTTTGAAAAAAGCTGGTCTATCTAAGCCAATAATAAGCCCGGGCTTTTGTCTGCTGTATAAAGTGCAAAATGTGCTCATCATAAGTGTACTGTTTCTACACATATCGTATTATATTGTTTAATGCAAGAGATTTTCGTGCTTTTCCCTTCCACAGTCAGAATCTAATTCGGAAGCGCCAGAATTGTCAGAATTTATAAGTCGTTTGTCAGTCGTAGTCAGTCGAAGTCACCTTACCATGATATGCTCTTGAATTTTAAAAAATTTTCAATTTTTTTTTGCGACGCCAGAATATCTTTTAACGTTCAAGCGCCAGCTCTTTTGCAGGGAGACAGGCTGATAGATAAGCTTTGTCTGCAGTACTTCGCTTCACGGCTGTTCTGACCCTAATCATTTCTTTGCCCCAGCGGCTACGAATTTTCTACGGTCAAGATAGATGGCAGTCTACTATATATTAATTTTGTAAGTTTCCTTATTTGTATATTTAGATACGGCTTTATTGGAGCAGGCGATAAAAGTGATATCACTTTGCTCAGATAAAGCCCTCAAATTATGAGCCCAAAAAAGGCAAAATCTGAAGAACACAAAAAATTACTTCATCGATTGGTTACGGTTATAAACTGTTTACTATTTATCCTATGTCATTTTCCAGGCTGGCAATCAGCCTACCGCTAACCAACTGTTGGTTCTTCGGCTACTCGCGGGTGACAAAATGCCTTGACGACGACTTGGGGGAGGTCACCTGCTCGGGTGGCTGCTTCATCGGCACCGCATTCGATAATTGTACGCAGACAGTTGCGTGGCGGAGCCTAGGATGTGGAGGGTTCAAATGTGGCTTGTATAGGGTATGACACTTTTTACGCCTTTTCAACTCATCCTCCAGTTGCTTTCCAACGAGCCGTGCTGGCAGACGACGAGCGGAGAGCGGTACACGGTGCAGGGATGTTGCTGTGTGGGGGATTACTGCAACAATCCGGGGAAGTACTATCAGTCTAAACAACCAATGCCTGGATGCCCTGTGGAAGATGTGCACGACGTTCTCCTGGGCGTTTTTTGGCCTCCTCACTGTTTCTCTTCATAACCCAGATACGGAAGTCACCGCTACGCTTGAGTTTGAGCGTGTTTCCGGTTTTTACGCACGCCTAGCGCATAGCTTCGTCTCAGCTAAACTAAACTTTGTCTGGTGTGTACATTTACGTTTTTTTGATGTTCCGTGTTTTCATGCCATTCTACTGTACATAAAACATCTTTCCATGTGATGTGCTATTTCCGGTTTTGTTTCTATATAAAGCGGGTTTTTGAAGGCTTCAAAGGCTATTAAAAATCGCAGATCAATCATTGGACGCTTCACAAAAAGAAAAATCATCAAAGTTAGCAGTTAAATGCATCATACTAATGCCATTAGTCAGAACTTTGAACAAGCGGAAGTGCTTATTGCATATTTTTTTTCGCGACGATCTGGCTCATCGGCCCATTCATCTACAGTTAGTCATTCTTGTTTGCTAGCTGAAGATTACCAGTTTTAAAATACCACGTGGCTGGTTGGCTCGCCGAAGAGAAAACAGCTCATTAAACTCCGGAGAACAGCAGCCGGTTCCAAGTCCAGCCTTCCGGTACAGATAAAACGTCTGAACGCCACCTCATTTTCTGCCAAAACTGCCACGTCTTCGTATAATCCGTAAAATGTCTTCATCAATGCGCGCGCGCGCTATCATTGCCAACTTTTTATTTTTATTATTTTTCTCAATGTTGCTTTTCAGTCGCCAGAATATTATTAGATATAGTCTTGACCCGTTTCAACGGCGCAACCAGCTGATAAGGGGCGACTCGAGTACCAGAGGTGTTGTTCGCTGATAGGAAAAGTCATTTGGAACTGGCGCCGCCTCATACGAACTAACGCTCTAGACATTATGAATTGCTGCTATATAATCATGTTGTAAGTATTAAGTATGCATATTTCTGTAGATATCTGCTTTCTAGGGTGGCATTTTTCACACTACAGCGGGTCAGCGGGAAAAGGACGGTTTGCTTGGACGGAAATGGGTTGAAGGTCTGCGCGCATGGCTGTGAAGTGATTGCTGCGTTCGACAACTGCACCAGAGTCTCGCCTATCGAAACGAGGGCTGCGCCGGGGCGACATGCTATTTTTACAATGTACGGTAGTGTACACTTGATATACGGTCACTCTTATAGGGCCAAGAAGCGTTGGTTCCTGGAAAATATGTAGCTGTTGCCGAAACCCGCCCTCCGCATGTACTTGCGCGTTTTTTGTTGGGAAAACGCGCTAATTTGCTAATTTTGATGCCATTCTGTTATCAACATTTTGATGTTGGGTATCCCAAACATGCGAATTTTTACCACAGTATGCCGTAATCTTTGCGGTTTCAGCTGTTCTGGGACGAATCTTGCAAGCAGACGACGAGCGGTGATCGATACATTGTGCAGTGGTGCTGCTGTCAGGGCCACAGATGCAACGACGCCAGCGCCCACTTCAGAGATGGCATCTCGCAGCAGCATTGTGAAAAGCCGAATCTGCTCTCGGTCACCCTCGGCGTTTTCTTTCCGCCGAAATTTTTGTATGTCAATTGACGATTTCGGAACGATATCCAAAGTCTTCTGAATTCCCTGTCCACTACGACAAAGATTCCCACGCACTTTCTTTTGTAGATTTGATCGCCATATATTTGTGATAAAAACGGGTCGCTGCAAGGCTGTGTAGCAAGAGAAATAAAGACGTTCTACTGATCCTCTTGGGAGGGGAAAATAGTACCGAACTCCATGCATAATCCCGACAGCCATAATCCCGACATGCCAAAATCCCGACAGCCATAGGCTGGACAGTTAGAACCCCCAATTTGAAAATTATTTCTTGCTAAAACGGGATTTTCTGGATAAATTGATGATTGATCAATTCTGGCTGTCCGGATTCTGGCTGTCGGAATTTTGGTTGTCGGGATTTTGGCGTCTTCCCAAACAGTACCATGTGCCTCGCAATCAAATGAGCACATAAAACGAATAAAAACTATGCACATTTTTCTTAGTAACTCTTTTGTGTGCAAACAGCTTAAATGTGTTTTCTAGCGCCATACAATTCGTGAAAGAGGGTCGCATAAAAAAAAGCGGCAAAGCTTCACGGGGTAAGGCTGATAAGCCACGGCCAGTCCGAGCGGTTCGTCTTTTGAGTACTGTTTTGGTTCTTCTCGAGGCGCCTACGAATTTAGACGTCATGTGGAGCGTGGGGATTGCTTTGTAAGTTTGCGCAAGTTGCGTAAAGTCGAGGTATCTACTCATTAACTTCCCCTCTAACCTCGAACCTCTAAGCCAGGCATCTAAAAATACCCAAGGTCGTTAACAAGAGCACGCTACTATGCAGTTTGGTATTGTTGGTTTTAGGTTCGTTTTAATGCAAGTGCGGCCGAGCCACGAGGTCTACTGCTACGACTCGAATATGGACGCCACGTCATGTTGGTTCGGTTGCTACAAAGCTACCATCTATGACACCTGCACCCAAACCTACACGGCAAAATCGCTGGGATGTGCGGGCATTGGGTGCGGGATTCTGCGGGTTAGTTTATGTATTACTTAATTGTTTTTGTAACGTGATTAACGTCAGTCCGGTCCATGGGAAAGGCGTACTGTACGCGCGTTACGGCTGTGCGCGCGAAATGGCAACCAGCGTTTAGCCGGGCAGGGCGGGGCAAGCCTTCTTCTGTAATTGCGCGACGCGTGACGGATCTGACGACGCGCACGCGCTGCGGACTTTCCGCGTTTCAAAACATACTGGACGTTTTATTAGGGACCGGGCCGCTGTGTAGCAACTCGGTTTTCCGATTAGCTTCGAATAATCAGGTGTTAACGGGAGAGCCGTGCGCACAGACGACCAGCGGTCCACACCATATCGTGCAGGGTTGCTGTTGTGGCAGCCATCTTTGCAATTATGTAAGTACCCGTATTTCGGGGATTCTCATAACTAAAAACTGCTCATGTCTCTCTGGCGCTCTCTGATTCGCTTTCTCTCTTTCTCTCTCTCTCTCTCTCTCTCTCTCTCTCTCTCTCTCTCTCTCTCGGCTTGTTAAACGTACATTTTCGGAATGTTGTAGTAAATACGGTATGCCTTGCCGAATTAGCGTATATTGGAACGACGCGTAGTTCGGCGCGGTCCAATCGATAATCGCGAGAGAGCACGTAACAGAAGAGGTATCTCTCTATCTCTCTCGCTCTCTCTGCCCCTCTCTCTGTCTCGTCTCTCTCGCTCTCTCTATCATTCTCTCTCTATCGCCCCTCTATCTATCTCTCTATCCCTCCCTCTCCCTTTCCCCCACCCCCTCTCTCTCTCTCTCGTTGTATCGCTTATCGATCAGACCTTCTGGATTTCGGGAGGAAATTGGAACCGTCCCAAATACCCTATTAAAGATCACTCCTGACGAGCTCTATAAGGAGCCGCTGCCAGGATGTGGACCTCGACCGACGATGGCCAGCATCCTCACCGGAGCCATCGGGCCGCCCCATTTCATGCTAGATGCCGATAACTATAATAACAATTGACCTGATGAGCATAGAAACTGAGTTTAATTACTACATGTGACAGCCAATGTGAGGACGCGACCTTCGATATTCGCTGTACATATTTCGAGGGTGGTTGCTTTACAGGAAATTCCCCGGGTTTCCAAGCCACTAAACTGGCAAATAAAGAATTGTTTATTGTTTGTGCACAAAATATGGACGAGGTGGGCAAGGAATCTTTGCTAGCCTGCCATCGATAAGAATAGAGGATCGAGAATCGATGAGAGCAGATATTTTTCGGGCGTGTGGATTAACGGCGCGGGAATGGGTATTCCAAAACACAATGGAATTAGGAGCTATGACCGGAAACCGGCTTCAGTAGAGCGGCATTTGCCGGGTGATCGCAAAAAGGATCAAAGCGAGAGTAGCGGCAATCGCGCTCGTAAAGAACAGAATAATTTGGCATGTGGGTCGAAGGTATCGCTTTTGGAGGGAAATGGCTGCCCACAGACGAGTCCTCTCCAACGGGCAGCAACTACGATAGGCAATTCCTGGCAATGAAACTAAAATAGGAGAGACGAGACTTGCCGAGCAGAACGAGGGACCAGACGGTAAGATGGAGGTAGTACGTGAAGATACTCCGTAGCGGTGTACACTGAAAGCTACCGACTGCAAGAAATTTTTGAGCTTTTAAAAGGGACGCGGCAGGTGGATGTGAAAAAATATAGTAATCTAGGTTACCCCTGGGTCGGGGTAACCTACAGGGCGTCCCAAGAAAAATCACCCCCCTCTAGCCGGCCGCAGTCGTGTCCGATTTTTACGATTTTGGTATCTATCGAAAGCCCTCGTACAGGCGAGTCCGGCACGTTTTTCTGATTTCCAAAATTACAATTTTCTAACAATTACTACTATTTTTACGAAGCACGCAGGTTTTCTGATGTTTTTCTGACCAAAGGTTTTTTCACAAAAATCATAATTAGGGATTTTGAAGCCTTTACTGGCAGCTTAACGACAGCTTTTTGAAAGATTTGGATAGCGCTTAAACCAGTTAAATTGAGTTTTTGACAAAAAATCGTGTCCTTGCATGAAAATGCCAAAAATCGAGCAAAAATTCCGAGTTTTGGAAAGCGGAGCGACGTGCTGGACTTGGCTTTTCGAGTGCTTTCGATGGTTACCTAAATCGTAAAAATCGGACGCGGCTGCGGCCGGTTAGAGGGGGATGTTTTTGGGACAACCTGTATATTAAAAATTTTTGGGAATATCAGAGAAGTATTAAAATCACCGAAATTGTTTGGGGCATCCAAAGATGCGCTGTGCCAAAGATGCCGGAGAGGAGAGCGATGAAGAGGAATGCATGTGCCATCTCTTCGATAGGATGCCCTTCCGACCAATATCCTTGCCTGTATTCACATGTACACTAAATAAAGTTTTAGATCAGATCGGGTTAAAACTGTTCACATTGCCACGCAGACTAAAACTATGGCCCTTGTGTATTGCCGGGAGGGGGACAGAATTCTAGGGGGACCGAAGTTTTTTCGGCCTAAGCCTATGTTTTTTAGATAAATAGTGGAAGTGTTTCAAAATTGTTTATAGCTATGCCTAAGCATAAAAACTTTACAAAATTTAATTAAAATTCCCCCGCGAATTCCCGCGAATTCTCCTCCCTCTCCCCCCCGGAATATGTACACAAGAACTGAAACTATGTGCGAATGTCGAATAAAAAGTTTTAGCACTGTTTTGACTATCTTTGAGAATACTTTGAAAGAGATTGCGCGGTTCCTATCATCATCAAAAAATTTTTTGAAAACCACATACCATTAACTCGCGAGATTCCGGATTTGTGGCCCTTCTATGCCTTCCATTTTCCCAAGCGAGAAGCGCGTTGCGAGCCTGAATATGAGGTTCGTTGTTTAAAAGACTGACAGATTTTGTCGGCTGCGGGTTTTGCCATATGTTTTAACGTGTTCGCGGGCTGCAGCGCGTGCATGCGCTTTCTTTGCGCAACGGATCAAGAATGTTAATTCTCTTCAAGGGGAGCGGAAAGTAACTGTTGATGCCCTTTTTCGGAAGGGGCTCAACACAGCTGGCAAATTGCCAACCTGTGGCAAACCGACGCCGCGCCCCTTTACAAGTGGCGTCGCCACCAGGGTTGGTCATGATGATCGAAAGTCCATCCGCGTCCGTCCGCGGACGGACGCGTCCGGACCCGTATGCAAATTGCGGACGCGGACGGACGCGGACGCAGCGGACGCTACAGCGTCCGCCGGACGCCGGAAGGTCCGCGATGCAAATTGCAGATCACCATGTTAATTCAATAGTCTGCGGCTTAGGAAGGGACATTACCACAGACCTAATTTGAATATTCGTGTTGACTTGGATCATGACAAAAAATAATTCTCAGTTGTCCAAATAGTCACACAAAAGCAAGTCGGAGACGAAGAAACTAGTACTAAACCTCAAGAACAATGGAACATTGCACTAAAATCTCAAAGATTTTCGTTTGCTCAAACTTTTTAGCGCTTTCCCTTGGACGGTGACAGTGATTTTTGTGTTTTATTCTAAGTCAACGTCAAGGATGCAAGTCGGATTATGATCCTACGCTTTCCTAAACCAGGGACACCTGTAATTAGCATCCGCTTTTGTGCTTTGCATCGCGGACCTTCCGGCGTCCGGCGGACGCTGTAGCGTCCGCTGCGTCCGCGTCCGGACGCGGACGGACGCGGATCCCCGATCATTGTGACCAACCCTGGTCGCCACGATAAACGATTTGAGGCGGCTGACCTGTTCGGCCCTCAATTGTCGCCGTAATGCTTGGATACCATCGACGTCACCCAGTTGTTGGCCTCCATCACCACCATCACCGAATCCGGACTCCCCAGAATCCGAATCGTTCGCTTGCATTTGTCGCTCCTCTGCCGCAACCACAGCGGCCTAGACCAATAATAAAACGTCCGGTAGAATTGGAAACTAGGAAAGACCCGCAACGCGTGGGATAGACGCGTCGCGCAATTACGAAAGTAGGCCTGCGCAACTAAAAAACTGGTTGCTATTCCGCGCACCCGCACGCAACGCGCCGAAAACACGTACAGTACGCTTTTTCCCTTGGACCATGGACCTTCATGGGCGGTTGTGCAACGGGAATTGGGAACTGGTTACGCCAGAGAAATCAATGGAAATACTAGAAAATGTCAGAAAAATTTCCAAAAAAACTTAGAATCGGTGAAAAGTGCTGGACTCGCCTTTACGAGAGCTTTCGATAGATACCTAAATCGTAAAAGTCGGACAAGTCTGCGGCCGGCTAGAAGGGGGTGATTTTTTGTAACCCTACATTTTATTTCTGCGAACGAAAGCATAAATCGTACAGATTTTTTAAATTTTAACGCAAGTTGAGGCGTAAGGTTTGAATTGCGCTAATTGCCCAGGGGCAGTCCAAAATAGCTATAGGGCATTGTCGAGCGTTCACTTTCCCGCCATTTCATCTAGATATCTGGACACTCTTACCCCCTACCTTTCTCTCACACATTTAATACAACCGTTTCGGGTCAATTAGTCACTCTCTCTCTCTCTCTCTCTCTCTCTCTCTCTCTCTCTCTCTCTCTCGATATTTCTGTTCTCTCTTTTCTTTCTTTTTCTGTTTTCTGTTGATTTGTTCTTTTTTTTATCTCCGTCTATCTTTTTTCTCTCTAACCCTCGCACGTTCCTTCCCGCATTCTTTCTTTTTCTCTCCCGCTCTTTCAGGATTCTCGCTGGACCTTTCTGCCTCTCCCTCTCACTCTCACGCTCTCTCACCCTCTGTCACCCTCACTCAGACACAATCACGCACTCCACACTTTCTCTCTCGCTCTCTCTATCTCTCTCTCTCTCGCTCTCTCACATACCACGCAGCGTTCCATTGCCGGCTTCTCTTTGATCATTGCTAGGTTCCGCAATTTTTTCGCATTTTTAGGTAGATGTTTCTAGCTGCGTGTCGTCGTCTGCTAATTGCCGCCGCGTCTTGGACAGTGCTCTTTCTCTTCATGCTCTGCAGTGACTACGTCGTTAAATACCATACTGTAAGGAGCATCTGGTGGAAATCGTTATTCTTGTTACCTCGTTACGAACCTTGTCATATCAGGTCATATCTTTCTGCGAGATGAGTTTTGGCGAAATGAAAGCAAATCGCCAGATCGATACCCTTACAAATCAAAAATAGCGTCAAGCAGAAAATAGGGATTTATCCACCTGAAAAATATTCCAGCAAGACTATGGATACAGAACTAACTTTTCCTTTAGCCAAGCCCGGAGCCATGCTATGGCGGGATCGCTTTTCTGTTGCTCCTTGGCCTCGTTGCGTTTATCGTCGCCATGTCATTTGCTTTCAGTTGTAAGTGTTGGTTTTTAAACATAGGGTATCCCCCGCCCCCCTCTCTCCTAGTGGCCCATTGGAGTGTCAGAATTTACGATTTAAAGGGCGGGCGAAAGCCGAGTGGATGAGGGCTCATCTATAGTCGGCAACGAGCGAACCGGAAATGCTTATGCAAAACACTGGGTTGCACGGCAAAACTAAAGCCAGTTTATGCTAGTTTTAACTTAAAGGGATCAGGAAGGCCCAGCAAAAATTAGCATAAAACGGGCTTAGTTCTAAAATTAGCATAAAGCTTCTCTGCTACCTCCTGCCTCGCCCCACGCTGATCATTTTGTTGCATTAGCAGTTCCGGTTGGCTCGTTGCCGAATTATCGATGGCCCCTGATCCACTGGACCTTCCTATTCCCTTTAACCAGCGCCCAAAACCCGCTTCGCGGGCCTTGGGCGCTGGAATGCGACCTTTGCATGAACAATTTGACTTTCCCTTAGCGCGGGTCCTTCGGACCCTCCTCTCCCTACCGACCACACACGCGCGTGCAACTGGCAAGAATGAGGAAATTTGTATTTTCTCAATTTATGCAAATTAGCCCTCCCGGGCCCCCAAAATCAATAAAACCGGCTTTAACTTTGTAAACTTGTATTTTATCGAGCTTCTGAAAACGCCATCGGGAAAGAGGAGGGTCGATTCCCCCCCAAAGTGACAAAAAAAATCAGCGCATTTTATCCAGGGAAGGCCCTTAATCGGGCCTCGAAAGTGACATCCACACACACACACAGAGATACACCCCAAAATTATATAAGGTAGGATACGACGAAATTGAACTAAAAAATCGTTTAGAGTGCAGTTTACCTCCCCCCCCCCTCCCAAGCCGGCACCCACCTTTTGTATCTCGGCTGCCTGTTCATCTACAGGTGTGTAAAGTGGTAAACTGCACACAAGCCAAAATCTAAAAGTCGAAGAGGCCACTTGCTACCCAACTCCAAATTTAATGTAATTTTGATCTACCCATCAAGTTGAAAATGATCAGAATCAGAACCCAAAATGACATTTGGGGCGGCAGGATCGACTATGGTAATTTGGTACCATTGCACGGTGGGGTACATAGTGAGCCTGGTGACGTTCGGGGTGGGCGGGGCGGAGGAGGGGGCCAAAAAGCTGCTGTGGGCGGCTGGTAGCAACACAAAAGCAGCAGTCAGCATAGAAAATCTTATTACAGGGCGTTGGCGTGGTTCCATGTATACACCGGCTGACTTCAACCAATCCAACGCAGCCTATTGGATGTTTCTGGAACGAGTGTGGTGTGTGATCACTTCCCGTAAAATGTATATCTCGGATGTTTGTGTCTGTTCTTTCATTACTCACCCTCCATCTCCGAGCGCTTGATTACAACGACCGCCCGCTCTAGCAGGCTTGCGAGCTCGGAATCTCAAACTACCGCGCTGTTGGAGTCTATCAAGATTCCGCTAACAAGGGAAGGGCAGTGCACGAGGGCAGTGCCAGAGCGCTAGGGGCTACCCCTAGGTTTTCGACGACGGCGATACCAATGCGCTGTTCAGTAATTAGCCACCGGGTCTGTAAAGCGAGATACGGCACTTCCGGAAAAAGCGTAATTTGCATGCGCGTAATTAGAACGCTACTAAGGGTTTATTAGGATCTTCCATGCATTTACCATCAGCTGTGAATTGGTCGAGTGCCAAGCCACTCGCTTTTTGAAATACCAACGGGGGTTCGGATCCGCGCCCTGATTTTTTGTTTTGCTGTGTGGGAGCTAGTATTGCAGGTTATCGCCCCGTTTTCCTCATGGTTAAGCGAAAGAAAATCACATTCAAGATCCGAGGTGCAACCAAAAATTACAAAAGAAAAACATTAAAATCCCCGCACCAGCTATCACATTTTCGAATTGACTTCCAAAAAACAAAAACAAAAATGAGAGTGGATCCGAACCCCGGTTGGCATTTCAAAAAGCGAGTGGCTTGGCACTCGACCAAGTCACAGCTGATGGTAGATGCGTGGAAGATCCTAATAAACCCTTAGTAGCTGCTAATTACGCGCATGCAAATTACGCTTTTTCCGGAAGTGCCGTATCTCGCTTTACAGACCTCGGTGGCTAATTCTGAATAGCGCATCGGAATCGCCGTAGTCGAAAACCTAGGGGTAGCCGCGAGCGTTTTTCGATTTTCCACTTCGTGCACTTGCCCTTCCCTTGTAAAAAGGAGTCTTTTTAGGTGTTTGTGGAGTTTTTGAGTGAAACATAGCTAGTTCGATAGAAAAAATTCTCGGCCAAAGGTCGGTTTGCAAATCTGCTAACTGTGTATATAAAATTTTTTTAGATCACTAATCTGACCATCATTGTCCACCTGATCCACCGTTTCAGCTCCCTAGCTGCGGGCGAACATAGCCCCTTCAGAGTGCCTCTCTAGGCAAGTCTACATGCTTCATCAGTTTTATCTTTTTTTTACCTACCGGATCGACCCCTAGGCTAGGTTAGCAGATTTGGAAATGAGATTTTGCTCGGAACTCTTTTCGCAATCGAACTAGCTAGGTATCGCCCAAAACCTCCAAGGTCACCTAAAACGACTCTTGTAAGTCAAGAATCTTTGATTCAAGATTCCAATCTATCGAAATTTCGCGGGGCCCACTTTTCTACCAGGGCGTTCTCTATTTCAATCTCAGCAGATTGGAATCTGCATACGCTCTCTGCCATGGACCCGCCAGTTCCGTAATTTTGAGATTCCGACCCCTACCCCACCCTGGCCCTGTTCGACCCTTTGATACGCTTTACTTTGCATAATTTCCTGAATTCCGTTAAATAAAAAAATAAAAATAGCTCCATATGCCCCATTATATAGGGTGCCACATCCAGTGCATGCTGGTCTCTGGGGTGTAAAGGTATAGAAAAACCCATAAGTGCATTTCCGAGAGCCAGCCATATTACATCCCAACCGTCTCTGGGGCCTGACTGGAGGTGGAGTCAGGACCTCAACAACCACAACCCCGGAGTTATAGGCCGATCGCTACAGTAGTTTTCGAGTTATCGCCAGCAATAGTGTTTTATATGGGGGTCTTAACAGTTTTTTCTGGCTATTTTTGGACTTGCATCGATTTGCATCGACTTCCGGCTGCAACTCTCATTTCGCTTAATATCGGATGGATTCTCTTGCGTTACAAAATTGTTGAAATCAACGGTTATTTTACCACTTTAATCAGAAAAATTCCCTAGGGGGTAAAGAAGGTCGTCGCTTCATTTTCACTTAATATCTGAAGGGTCAATTTGGACGAAACCATATGAAAAACGGATAATAAAGTTTATTTTTGCTGCATCTCTTCTCAAGATTGTCACATAGCTGGCGGGCTATGTTCCAGGATTGTGGTTACTTTGGTCTGATACACCCCTTTCCGTAAAGTCGGTACTCGACAGATCGGATGTAATACGGCAAAATGCCGGAGGAGTGCTTTTTTATGGGACACCCTGTATAACAAAATAGTGTCTGTGCGTGTGTGTGTCGGTGTGTGTGCCACTTTGCATCCACTTCCGTCTGTCTGTCTGGTGGATATTGCGATTGGGGATGAATTTAAAATAGGCAAGATACGTCATTAGGGTGCGTAATGGCCTGAGGATGACTGCACGTACCGAGAGATTTAACAAAATCACCTATTTTCGCCATTAAATTTAAGTTTTTGTGGAAACTTTGTTGTTAGGAATAACAAGAAGAGGTTCTGGAAGTGTAGATTCGACTATATAAATGGACGCAGAGTTTGTTTTTCATTTTGTCATCTAAATTTAGGAGAATTATGAATGAAGGCCAAAATGGGGTCAGACGGCTTTAGGGTTGAAAATACAAAGCAACAACCCTGGCTTTTTCGTAATAAAGATCCTAATAAATTTTTTTCCTAATAAAGAGGGCCCCGATTTTCCACAAAAAAACCCACTTTACCATAAAATATGTGGCTACGGTTTACTTTACCCCCGCCCCAGCCGGAAAAGCTTTTGGCTATAACGTTTTTATTACATTATTGTAGGCTCAAATTAAACGACTTATTATATTTTTCGACGCTCTATCGAATGGCGTTGCGAAAATCCCGGAAAAAGAGGCGAAAAATACCGACACCTTTAACCTTCGGCTATGTGGGGGTAGTAAACTTACCGGTTCTGTCTCCCATTCGCGGGGGAAAACTGTGCGGGGGGAACATAGCTTCGCGGAACCTTCTGATCTTTCAGTTATTTTCTCCGGATTTTTGCACCCATTCGATAGAGCATCAAAAAATAGTATTTAGAGTTTTTGCCGGAGCTAAAAATATTGTAATATAAAAAGTTATAGCAAAAACAAAAAACACATTGAAACCGTCCTGAATGCTATTTTGGGCATTTTCTGCCAGTTTTCGATATTTTAAACCCGTCATCTGATAGAGCATCAAAAAATATACTAAGAGTTTTAATTCATCAAAAATATTGTTTTATAAAATAGTTATAGCAAAAACAAGGTTTATTCGGTGTTTCCACATGGGATCGTGGAGTCGAAAGCTAGTTTTCGACATTCGATCTCTTCAAAAAACTGGAAAATGCCATTCGATAGAGCGTCAAAAATATACTAAAAGTTTAATTACAATTCAAAATAGCATCATATAAAGGAGTTATAAAACAACGAAGAAAAATTCCCCCCACTTACAGTTTTTTCCCCCACGCGAAATAGAACAGAACCCTCTTACCAAATACGTTTCTTGAGAAAATACAGGGTAACCCAATAGAAACGAACAATCTGGCATTTCCCTTAGTGTTACATCCTACCGGGTCCCAAATTTGGAAGAGAGTGTATAGGACCCTAAACAACAACAATCCTGACTTATAGCCCCGTAGCTATAGTAGTTCTCGAGCTATAAAAAAACAAATTTTCTTTTCCGTTTTTTATACAGGGTGGGCAATAATAAAAGCCCACAGTTTGGGTCGAAATAACTCGCGAACGGTAGAGAATCGAAGGTACGTCACCATGCCAGAATGCTTAAATATGCTGGGTATGAAGATTTAACACAACTTGATTTTTTCGATTTTTGAGTACGCAAGTGTACTATTGGCCGCTGGTTACGACCGAAAATTGTGCGTTCTTGAACGGGTAGTGGGTAAATTCTGATTTTTTGGTCTAAAAATAGTGATAATTTAGTAGAAATGTAATGGCAAAATTTTAGAATTTTTGAGGTCAATTTCCATTTTTTAAAAGCAAAAAACAATTTCCGCGATTTTGCGTTATTTTCTTCAACAAAGTGATAACTCGCTTCTAACTCACCTGCCCCTGGCTGCTTTTTGCCAATGGCTTATCCAAATATTAATCTCGGATCTCGCACCAAAATCCACCACAATCTCATGGTATTTTTTGTGTTGCTTGCTAAAACGTGCCTGAGGGGGTACTGTAGGTTTCGTTTTTCCCGCTTTTCTCGGCTGCCCTAGCTTCGATCCGCCTGAAAATTTTAGGGTGGTTAGGCAACCGGTTGTGGCACCTTGCTAACAAATACGAGAACGTACGATCCACAAACGTTCAGGAAAAGCACTAAAAACTGATTTTCCTAGGGTTCTGCCACAGAGATTTTGTGAAATTTTGGTCAATTGGTCCAAAAACTGCTACTATTGATTTTAGCAAAAGATCGAAACAATTCCATGGCAAAAACACCACGAAAATCGCAAATTTCGGTTTTCTACCGTAACCCCGGTGGAGCGCGTTTTAGCATGCCATCGCAAAATGCTTTCAATTCGAGGACCTTCTAGAGGTGATTGTAAGACAGCGCGTCAAAAATGGCTGATTTTGGGTGGTAAATAACAAAGTTACGAGGCAAAGTGCAAAACAAGGCCCGAGAGCCGATTTTGGGTTCGAGTAGCCGGGTCAATTTTCGAATTTTTAAAAATAAAAAAAACCAGCTGGGTCTTATGGATGCGATTATACAGTGTGTGCCAAAATGATAGGGAATGAAGTTTTTGGTTGATTCCTTTACGATGTTGCATGTAGCTGTAAAACCGAATTACAGGTTTTGTAGTCCGGAAAAACGCGCATCTTTTGGTCTACTTGAAATACTTCTACGATACAGGATAACAGTTTTACAAGCGATTGAATAAAAATAGGGAAAAAACACAAGTGACAAAATGATAGGGGAATCATTAACATATCGTTAACATCAACTCTCAGCATGGAATATTAGATGCTAATTAGATGCAAATTTTGACTGACCACTTCCAGTGGCAAGATTTTGGCCAGAAATTACTATTTTACATCTTCTCCAGCAATGAATCTGTAATTAAAATCAATCAGCATCCACTATTCATACAGAAAGTTCATGGAAATAATATGTTAATGATTCCCTATCATTTTGTCACTATTCTTCCACTACAGTTCATCCTTTAATAAAAACGCGCACGAGAGGGGGCTAGGGGGCTAAACTACAGGGCGTCTCCAATACCCTCGCGTAATGCATTGTTAAGCTAAGGGGTGCTATCTTTTTCCACTTTCAACTGGCTATAACTTTTTCTGAAAAGATTTCATAATCTACTTGAGTGTACAGAAAAAATAGAACAGCTTCTGCTCTATCTTTTGGTCAAGGTTTCATGAAAATCGTACACGTAAATCAGGCGCTTGGTCGGTTTGAAGTTCAGAAAAAAATGAGGTACCTAAGACAACGGGTATCATAGAGAAGCTAAATCTTGTCCAGAGCGCCTCAATTGCATTTTTTCGTAACCTATAGACTAGCAACTATCCAATAAAGTGCAAAAATCGCATCATCTTGAACATCTACATCAGGCTTCAGTGAAAAATTAGTTAAAATTTTCAACTGGCTATAATACTATTTACTGTCTGTTCTGGAATCTGCTTGAAAGCTAGGAACACAGAATAAACTACGCTCTATCTACCGCAACCAGTTCTAGAATGTCGTAGCGTTATGATTTTAACAGCGGTCGATTTGGATATATGCATGAGTCCGCTGTTTTTCTTCATCCATTCTGCGCGAAAGAAAGTGATAGTATGCTTCTTGATTCGTCTAGAGTAATGACATTCCACTAGGAACATTTTCCACAAAAAAGCAAAACGAAAATGCGGAGGCCTGCGAACCCGGGAACCGAACCCGCGTCCCCGGTCTCGAGGTTGAACCGCCGCCTTAGACCACTACACCACGCCCCGATCACCCTCTCGTGCGCGCTCTGAAAGGCCGTGTGTTTTTCCCTATTTTTATACAATCGCTTCTAAAAACCGTGATCTTTTATCGTAAAGAGAATTCAGTAATAAACCAAAAAAACGCGTCTTTTTCGGGCTATAAGGCCTATGATTTGATTGTACACGGAGATGGAGGACTGACCAAGAAAACGGCTAAAAGCTCCATTCCCCTATCATTTGGCACACACTGTAGCTTTGATGTTATTAACTACCAAGAACAGCTCATAAAAATCCCAACTTTGCGCCATAATATCTCGCGAACGATGCAGAATCGAAAGGTACGTTTCTGTACCAGAATGAATAAATATGGAGGTAGCGAGATTTAACACCACTTGATTTTTCGATTTTGGCGACGTATCAATACAAATGACACCCGAAAAATGTGCGTTCCGTCAAAACTTCGTTTTGCACTTTTTAGGATTGCGCTGGTGGTCGAACACTTCCAATTTTACGGTGTGGGTACCTAAGCGCGCACCTACCCACATCCGGAATTTGGAATTTTCGAAGGTCTGGCTGGCAGGATTATAGCGCGCTCAACTTTAATATGGAGAAATTTCGTAAATTTCCGAATATTACGAAAACCCTATGGTGGAAACCTCATAATAAGTTGTTTAGCATATCTATGGGCACATTACAATCCCACAAAAATATCAAGGAATTTTTCAGATCCACGAATTTTTGAGTTTTTCGACGACCCCCTGGTCATGGATTCTTTCCAGGTCACGAATCTGAACTTTGGAAAAATATTTCGAAAATTACATTCTAAATTTCGGTGTTTGCTCTGCCTTTATGTAGGACTGGGGTCCATCTATGTGTAGACAATTTCTAACTTACCGTACCCTTTTGGAAGGTTGCCATTTAGCGCCTCCCAAAACGGTTCGTTCGTGCTATTTCTGAGACCTTGGTCCCAGCCTACTAAAATTCAATTGCGCGGCTAAATTATGATCGTAATTTTATTTGATACTACTTAATTGGTACGCATTCTAAGATGATATTTACAAATTTATTGGGCCATCCGATCTCTCAAAGAAATTCATCAAAAGTCCAAATATATCCGAATTCGAGGCGACGTAAAAAAATTTTCGAGGATTTAGTAGCCCCGACTTTTCTGGGATAGACCAGAGCGAAATAGTCAACTAGGACCCATGCCAATAAAGAGCCTTCTCATGGCAAACGAATTTAGAAGAGAACCCTCAAAGTCGACTTTTCAAGAGGACGATTTTATTTTCGGGTTTTAAATCAAGATTAACCATTAACTTCAGCCAGATCATTCCAGAATTCTGCTCTGATACACAGTTCTATGCGTGCTTTAATTGTATCCAATAAACGCCGGTCATTTTTACTTTTCAAAATTCGATCTTCGGCGAAGGACATCCGGTCAAAAATGGAGCTCAGGATGGTTTCTCTTTCCCCTTATAACTTTGTTATTTACCACAGAAAGTAAGTAATTTTTCGCCTGCTTCCTTATAATTACTCAGAGAACATTCTACAATAGAAAAATCGGAATTTTATGGGTTTTTGTCTGGCATGCTAAAACGCGCTCCAAGCGGGTTACGATAGAAAACAGAAATCGCCGTTTTCTCGTTCTTTTCACCATAAGAAACGTTTCGATCTTTCAGGAAAACGAAATAATAGTAGTTTTGATCCCATGCATCAAAATATTGAGACATTTCCGTGGCTAAATTCAAAAATAAGTTTTTTGCATATTTTGGGAAGGTGTATGGCTAGAACTCCACGATCTTTGGCCAATAGGTGACCCTTACTGATGTTTACCAATGATAAAATTTTAAGCGAAAATTGCGGCTTACAATCAAAGAAAAACGCGAAAAACGAAAACTACAGTGCCCCTCTGGGGCACGTTTAGTAAGCAATATTAAAATACCATAGAATCAGGAAAAATTTGGTGCTGTGCTAAAGATTATCATTCGGAGATACCATCTGCAAAGATCCAGCCATGGGCAGCGAATTTGAAGCGAGTTGCGAATTAAAAAGTAAAAGATGTAAAATAGTGAAATTTGTATTGCTTGTAAAAAATTAACTAGAGCTTGAAAAATTCTAAGATTTGGGCATTACTTTTCTACAGTAACCAGCTACTTATAGGCCAAAAATCGGAATTTTCTCACCACCTTAATCAAGAACGCACAATTTTCGGTGGTAACCAGCGTCAATAGTACACTTGCGTACTCAAAAATCGAATAATCAAAGTTATGTTAAATCTTCGTACCCAGCATATTTAAGCATTCTGGCATGGTAACGTACCTTCGATTCTCTACCGTTCGCGAGATATTTTGGCGCAAAGTTGGCTTTTTACTGACCCACCCTGTACGCCTGTTCGGAAATTCCGGAGCAATCTGATTCAGAATTCTGGTGACTTTCAGCCAAAAATGGAAGAATCACCCTGTCCTAAAACCGAAGTTTAAGTGCTTCTTAAAATTTTTGCGACGTGAAATTGCTTTAATCTTTGCATAGTTTTATTCAACTAGTGGTACTGACTTATTGCTCAAGATATCCCTCGACTCCACCTTCCAAAAATAAATTTTTACGCAAACTCGAATTCGGTTTTATTTCGGGTTTTGATGAATTTTCTTAGCGCCAACGGCAGGTTAAAAAAATTCATGAATATGGCTTCAACATGCGCTATTTAAATAGTATCAGATACAGATAAAACGATAATTTTCAAGGCGCTACTAAATTTTATAAAATGGTGACAAGGTTTGGAAAAAAGCACGAACGAACTGTTTTGGAGGCCCTAAAGACGCCCTTCAAAGGAGTACGGTGGCTCGAAAGTTTATAGATGATAGATCAACCGTAGAACACCATAGCTACACGCAAAGAAAACAGCTGAGTCCCCTTTGGCGAATTTAGAAATACTATTCCAAAGTTCCATTTCGGGACCTCGAAAAATCCATGACCAGGGGTCGTTGAAAAACTCGAAAATTCGTCGATCCCGAAAGTTTTTATTAAGGTTTAAGTACTTGTGCATAGCCCATATGTATTTTACAACCACTTATTTTGATGTTTCCACCATAAGTTTTTAATATCAGAGAGTTACGAGAATTTCTCTATATAAAAATTTAATTCCTCTATAACTTTTCAGCCAGACCCTCAAAAATTCTTAAATTTTGTAGGTACGCCAGATGGTTCCAGTCGCTTCGCGACTGTAACCATCTGGCCTTCGAGCTTACCCTTTATTGCTTTCACCACCACATCCATCCCTACCTCTCCCCAAAAATACCCCCACTAATGGCTACCGATACCTCCCTAGCCGATAATCCCTTCAAAACATACCTAAATACCTTCCTGATGGCTTCAGATACCTCCCCTAGCCGAAATCCCCTTCAAAAAAACAAAAATAACGACCGACCGGATGGAATGCGAGAAAAAAAAGAAATGAAATCCCCTTGAAAATTTTTCATCCACGAAACGCGCGACGACCTGGCTCACTATGTCCCAAATCACTCCAACCTCCGTCCCCCACCCCTTTTACTAAGGAAAAAACTTTCAAAGTTAATTTTAATAATTTAAATTAAAACTTTTTCATAATTTTTTATCAGTTTGGGGTTTCTGACCACGCTCTATCCGAATCCGAAGAGACCTAAGCTCTAGCTCCTTCCCCCTTCGAGTTGAATTCGGGACATGACGGACGGACAGACGGTCACCACAACAAAATTATTATAGTAGATAGCTGCCGATATATATTGGCTTACTTAATAGAGTTTAAAGCCAGCCGCCACAGAAGCTGAGAAAAATGCAAATGAAGTTCGATTCTCTACCGTTCGCGAGTTATTTCGACCCAAACTGTGGGCTTTTTTGCCCGCCCTGTAGGGATTTCCGTGGTATTAGTCCCACCAAAATATCCCAAAGGGGCTGCCGGCGGCATGTGTGTCGATCCCCCTCATCAACAAGTGGCAAGTAATAAGCAGGGACGAAGCGCGCCCTGGGAGAAGCGCAAGAGACGGTACACCAGCACGTAACCGATTGATTATGCCGTCAGCATCCCTTTAAGTGAAAAAGGTTCACCAAGACTTCTCTACCTCAAGAAATTTTTTCCAGAGTAAAATTAATTAAATAAGCTTCGATTTAAAGCGATTTTTACAACGCAAAATTAGGTAAGACTCTACTTTACCCCCAGACGCGCTTTTTCTCTGCGCCTCTCCCCAGGCCTACTATCTCTTCGCCTGCAACCTCTCCCCCAGGCCTACTACTCTCGCCTGGGGGAAGAGTAAGAGTTGAGCCCTAAAATTATCCCGTTCCTTAATCGTAATTAGGGATTCGCAGCCGGAAGTCGATGGAAATCGATGCAAAGTCCAAAGATGAAAAAACTGAAAACTGTGTAGAATTGCGGGAAAAACAGTGTTTTATTATAACTCAAGAACCGATATAGCTACGGGGCTCACAATGAGTGACCAGGTCAGAATTGTCGGGTCGTTTCGTGGTTTTTTTGATGTCACTTCAGAGGCCTATAACTTTTTAATTTGGGGTATTGTGCAAAAAATGAGATTAAGAAACTCCACTTGCTTTTTGGTTTCTAGCCACTGGAAAACTTTGGGGTCGATTTGGGAGTTTAACAATCAAACGACTCCTTCTGTTAGTGGCAGTTTTCGGCTATATTTTGGATTCTTGCAACGATTTGCATCGACTTCCGGCTGCGAATCCCTAATCTTCTCTTCAGATCTGAGCTGATTTCAGCTTGTAAAAAGACTTTCTTAAAGAAGCGTTTATTTTTTTGTTGTATCTCGAAAACTACTGTAGCTGGCGGGCTATAGTAACTCAGGATTGTGGTCCTGTTTACTGTTGAAACTACCATCTACAACCAAATCTATAGAGCTAATTAATATAATTGGGAAATAGTTATACTTACCATATCTGCTCGTTACCTGATACTTGGTGGAAATCCCAGGTCAGCATTTTCCTCGGTCAATCGGCCAAGGCAAATTGGTTTCGAAATCCGGGAGCTGAGCGCAACCTGGTCTCGCAAGGGGCGTAACCCTCATGGTATTCAATAAAAACTGTTAGCCCGGGTAAAGTAAACGAGAAAATACTAATAGCATAGTACGCGAGTGACTGATAATTTTTGGGAAAAAAGTGCCCTGGGTAGGAAAGCTGTATAAAAAAACATCAATATGGGTTTTCAAGTTTTAGGAAGCATAGAAACACAAAACAGCGTCCTGCCGAAGCCAGTTTGTTTTGAAAGGGTGCAAAAACGCGTTTCTTCCGAAGGTTCTTCACCCATATCAAGCTGGACCTGGTGACGAAGGCTGCGTATCCTGCAATATTGGGCTATTCTGTTTACTGTTTTGGTTTTGGCTTAATGTATTTAATTTTTAGTGGGCTGCACGCCTGGATCTGACTAGAAATTGATGCTTCGAAAGAGCCATGAATTATTGGCACTGTACTTACTCCTACTCGGCTGCCGACTACATTGGCGAGCGCAGACTGCAGCGTCTAATAGGAATTGAGTCACCTACATAGAGTCATTTTGCTATCAATGAATAAAGGTAGAGATACAGCTGATTTTGGGGTTAGGACTTACTGCCGGTAGGTGGGTGGGCTGACAGTGGTAGTAGGCGAATATACCGATTACGTATTGGAAAAACAAACACATTAACAGAAATATGTCAAAACTTACCATCGGTGAGCTTGGCAATTATGGCATCCTAAATGTTTTCGTTTTGCATTAACCTTACCCTCCGGGGACGCAAACATTAGACATTATTACCGATCCGTGGGGAACGACTGCGCTAACACCGCTATTTAGACCTACTTTTCATAATAGGAAGCCAAAAGATGGGGAAAACCTCGGCCCAGAAATAAGCGGTGTGCTTCTGCGACAGTATCAATCGAAGAATTCTCGTTCAGTACAACGAAGCTTATCTAACCCTACCTTTCCTCGCTCAGAAGAAAAAAAACAGTTGGAAAGTTCAGTCGAAAGGCGCCATAAACTGTCCCTAAAAGTATAATTGAGGATGGACTCACCTGTAGCAATACAAACTTAATAATAATTGATATATTTGTAATGATCAATAATAATTTGTTGTTCTTACGATGATTGTTTGATAGTTTTTTGGTGGAAGAGGAGAGAGGGTGCGGCGACGCGACGATACCCCCCACAAGTTGGGGGACGGAGTGCAGGCGCGAAATCCCGGCGTAAGGCCGGTCAATTTCCGGCCAAATGCCGGAGAAGGGATCTCAAGTTAATTTACGATAGAAAAAGACAGAAAAAGCAAACAGTAGCGGTAACACAATTTGGCACTTGCAGGAATTATAGGGAAGGGGGCTAATCCTGGGTACAAACCGTTGGAAATAGGTGTTTTGATTCTAAGTCGCGCGATGTTTTTTTTTGAGCAGCTATGGTCCTATTGTATTATATAACTGTTCTCCTATTTTTATTAATCGGTATTGCTTACACATTACCGTTTCAGGTCGTGTTCGGGTGGCAAGGAGCCAGGCAGCCAAGCGCGACAAGGGCAATTCCGGGGCACCCGGATACAACGAGAGGCAAAAACCCAGCGCGCGACGGGAGGATAATCGAAAGCAGGTGACGGTGACCCGTCTGGGGGGGGGATTCGGGGTAAATGAGTGGGCCAGGTGTGGGGCGGGTGGGAAACGTCTAGGAGGCGCGCGATTCGGGTTCACTGAACCCTGCCCCGGGCTTGGGAAATAGGCGCAAAGCATTCATGCGGCATAGCGCTGCCACCGGATTAGAATAGGAGCAGTAAACATTTATGAAAAGTTTTTCACATTCACTCTTATTAACTACGTGTTGTGCTCTATTGAAGCCCTATTTATCGTCGGGAGCTGCGTGGTATTATGTGAAGTTCGACCAGCACATGGGTTCTTGCAATGGCAATTTGACGTGTTTTCGAGCTCCTTTTATGCGTGGCTTTACTCAGTTTGTAATTGGTTCGATAGCATTCTGAAACGCGCTCGAGGATTAGAAGTACTCAAGTGGCTGTAAGAGTGGAATGTTTTTGGCGAATGCATTGCGCTATTAATGGTCATGGGTTGATGGAAGGGTTAATGGTCATGAAAAAGGAAATCAGCTGCTGATGTTCATTTAGCATATCCTAAAATAGCCTTTAGGTGGCTCTGAATTAATAGCGTGCTGCGTCACTGAACTGTCTCAAATTTACCCGTAGATTTAAAGCCCGGAAGGGAGTCAGTAACGTATGAAGTGAGATATGAACATTCTATATATAAAGTCTAAAATAATAGAGAAATAAATATGCATCAAAAGAAAAAGTTTTTAGGGGTGTTTGACGCGGCGAGGGCAAGGAAGGAATTAGTTACACGGGAAGGTGGAGGTTATGGGTTAGGGGAGGTGGTGAACTCAAGCTTAGCTTAGCTAAAAACTGATGGGGATGCGATTGGACAGGTATGTGAAATAGATAGTCAGGAAAGGGGCAGTGATAAGGGAGATAGCGGGAAGGAGGGGCACGGTGGGGTTAGAAGGGGAGGGGGTAAAGATGGTTTAGAAGGGAGGGCATGTGGGGTTAAAGAGGGGAAGATAGTGGAAGGAGGTGGAAGATAGTTTGAAGGGAGGGGCACGGTGGGTTAGAGGGGAGGGGGAAGATAGTTTAGAAGGAGGCACGGTGGGTTAGGAGGGGAGTTACGGTGGGTTAGAAGGGGAAGGGAAGATAGCTGGGGAAGGGAGGGAACGGTGCGGTAGAAGGGAGGGGAAGATAGTTTAGAAGGAGGGCAAGGTGGGTTAGATGGAGGAAGAGGAAGCTTTGAATGGGAGGGGCACGGTGGGTTAGAAGGGAGGCTGCGGTGGCTTGGTAGCCGAAGTGGATGTGCTTTTGATTTTTGAGGGGACGGGGTGGTTGAATGGGAGGGCGATGGTGGCTGAAGTCGAAGTGGATGGGGTTTGGACGGGGAGGGGTTAGACGGGACTTGGCTTTGAGGGTGGAGTGCGGGTTCTGACATTAAGGCACAGTTGTGGAGGAGCGGGCGCCCCTTCAAGCGAAGAGCGATAAACATTTCGAACATGGCCCACAAGGTGGCAAGGAGCGACGACGAGGGTGTTGAGGTCAGAAAAGGCGCCGTGTACATCTTCTATACATCCATATGCGACCATGGAGCACCTTGGCGATCTTCCGCGACCGGCGGGCCCGGAGAATAGCACCATGTCGGACAGCCCCCGCGGCCCACTTCTGGCGGTACAGTGACCTGAAACGCAGTTTTTCATCATCCGGTCGTTCCAGGTGTCCTGAAAAAGGCACCTCTAGGGTCCCGGTACGATGCCCGATTTGACGATTTACTTACTATCGAAAGCCTCGACGAGCTGAGGAGATTTTCTCCTTGTTTTTCAAATTCCGGAATTTATGTATTACTTTCTAGAATTGCCCGATTTATGCCCAGTTAAAAATCGACATGAAAATTTCAAAATTGTGGTAAATCTGGGAGTTTGATCAATTTGAGAGAACATATTCCGCGTTCTGATGTTTATGGAAAGATGGGTTTGAATATTGCGGGCTTTTGTCTCAAACAATTGCTTGGGAAAAGCATCAAAAAGTCCGGCGAATTTCGAAAAAATTTAGAAAGCTCGTCGAGGCTTTCGGTAGATACATAAATCGTAAAACATCGGGGATTTGTTTTGAACCCCTCGAACTTCCGGAAAGTAGTGCTATGGCTGACAACTTCAAGCATGTGTATACCAGTGTGATGTTGGACTGAAATATTTGGAAAGACGATGATACATTCCGCTTTATGGTCTCGTTGGGTGGAACTGCCTGCTTCGAAGTCAGCCAGCTGCTTTGTCCTGCGCCTATTGTCCAGTCCGGGTTCCGGGGCTTCATCCGCCCATTCCTCGATCCGGTTACATCTCTCCAGAAGGGGTTGGAGACACTTACTTGCTTCTGTAGCTTTTGGAATTCATTGATTTCATGGGTAAACGAAGTCTAAAAAAAGTTATAATGAAAATAGGGGAGATTTCGGATATTTGATCGATCGTCGTATGTACAACCGTTCAGAACACATATGAGAACGTACATTCTGGGTGTCCGTGGCGTAATCGTGGCCACTATCATCCAACGTCGTGTTTTCCAAGAAGACGGGCTTGACGAGGAGAACTATCAATAAACGAAAGATCCGAAAAGATGTGCATTATTCCATTAACAAGCTTTTGAACAGTGAGAAGGAAATTTGGTTCTGAATTACTAAAGGGGGTGGGGGTGGGAGGGATAGAACCAAATTTTTCCGTGTGATCCTCTCACGGCCTGCATAACAAAATATAAAGCATTTTTAAAGTATTTTACACGGCTTTTAGATAGAAAAATAATAAAAATTTCGAAAATTTTTAATTTTTGGTGAAAAATGTATGTAAAATGATCAAAAAGGTCAAAATTTGCGGATTTTTGAAATTTAAAAAATATTTGCTTATAACTTTCTAACAATCAAAACTACTAAAATACTATGAAAAATACTTAATATATAATCAGCAGGTGAATGAAAAGAGAAAGTGGCTCCCCCCGCTAACAGTCCAGAACCGAACCGGCCATTTTGTATCTCTTGAAATGATCACATAGGCTTTTTGTTTGTGGAGAAGGTTGGGTGCTTGCGGAAATATGAGATCAATTTTGATGACTCAAAAGTTTCCTTGACACCCTTGATTTTCAAAAAAAGTATATGCGGGGACCGGAAATGGGCGGAGTCTGCGAATCGTCGCATTGGGGCCTGAATTCGGGCCCCGTTTACGGTAGTCGCGGGAATAATTTTCAACCTGCGTTTTAACAGCGCTATTAGGAATTTTTAGGAACATTATAGGAGCCAGCTGGCCGATCGGATTCTGTTAAGAACTAGCCGCTTTGCCATCCGGCGATGTGACCATTGATTTTTCTTCCTTGCACGACAACCAGATTCGGGGTTGTCATAATTTGTTCGCAACAATCTTGTTTAGCCTATCCCTGCCATTCACCTTACCAGAGTTTTTTATAATCAAGTAAATTTTGGATGCGGCGGGCTAATTCCTTCATTCTAGTTAGATGGTGCCATTTTCAGAGCTCCGATTCATTGCCGTTTTATCCTAAAACAGGCGAAATTTCCACAACGGCACACTGCGATCGTCATTGTTCATGCGTGGTTGTCATACAAAGATTGTTTAGCAAATTCTTGCAACCGCGATTTCCTTAATCGTGATCCTTGTGTGATGCCAGAAAGAGACCGTAATCTTATCGGTCATCGCACATAGCACTTTCTGTTACGGAGCCACAACCGGCTGTTAAGGCAAATTTTTTCTGCATCTTTTTGCGTTTTAAATAAATAAATCATTATAAAAATAAAGGATAATAGGATAATAACATGCACGTGGGAGGCGTTTGCGCTTTTGTGACAATTTATATCCCTACTAAAGTAATATTTATTTTCTGGCGCAATTCTAGGTTGTGAAACCCTGATTCTTGAGGATGTTCTTAATTACCACTCAAATCGCAGGCAAACATATCTGTCTTTATAGGTTGCTGCAGAACAATTCTGAAGAGAGTTGGCGATTTTAATGTTTCAATCCTTCCAGGCACCCCTCCGACGTTTCGCCACAACCTGGCCCTTCTTTTGGGAGATTTTTGATAGCAAATCTATTAAAATTAGCCTTAGACACAGTTTATTCAGCAGCTTTTCCAGGCTGTCGTACTTTTGCTTTCTTTTTGGACGTTGATACATACTTTTTTCCTGGGCCATTCTTGCGAAATTTTTCTTGAACAATATTCGTGTTTTTTTGTGGATTACGGTTAGATCAAGGTAGATTCATGGCCGCATAGCTCGTAGCCGAAATGCTTCCCGCTTGCATTCACATGCATTCACTTTTGCTAAAATTGGCTTTGAAGTTCTGATGCTGTGCCTTGCTGAGGTGCTAAGAACGAAGGAGGAAGCAGAATATCCGAACTGGAAAAATTAATAGAAAGTGAAGAGAAAATAAGAACCTGGAGAATATCCGGTATCGGGGGTTTTTCGAAATTTTTCAGATTGCCTTTGACATCTTCGGCTGACGCTGCTGCAACGCCGGGAGGATCAGAAGAATAAGCCATGAGTTTGTAAGAAGCTTTGTTTATTTTTTAATGTTGCGTTTCGGAAACTGGGTTATCCTTTTATTGTTAAAATTGGAACGGATCCTAACTTTTTGCCGGTACTATTTCATCACAATTAAGAACCAGTGATTAGAGAGTACGGAACGCGCCGATGACGCCGCTGCGACCGGGCTACTCGGCTGATGGCGCCGTATGGACGGCGGCTTGTTATAATTCTTATAATCCTCCGGTCGCTTTAGATCGGTTAGATCTGCTTCATGGTGCGCTGCGACGGTCCTGTGGGCATGCAGAAGCAAATGAACGGTCGTGTGAGTTCCGAGGTTCATTAAGATTATTGTTTTAACTATTATTTAAAAACTACATGAAATCAAATCAAGCTGACTCCGTGGTTTAGATGCCGAATGCACACTCTCCGCACCCTTCGATCTAGCCATGCTAGTCTTGGTCACCGTACTACACGCTGTTCGGTAGGTTTCTGAACGGGTTTTATTAGCCCATTTCGGGCTATACTAATCTCAATTAATTAAAAATTTTAAATATTTCTGAGTTAAATGCCAAAAAATTTCATTTGTTAAATTTGCTCAGCTTGGGTGCTGCATTTCCTTTAATTCTTACAATGGTGATAGTCTCCGTCCTGAAATGCTTTAAATTTGAGCATATTCGTAATTTTAGGTGATACCAGGGTTGAAAAACCGCTTCGCGGCTTTTCAACCCTGGCCCCGTCCAGGACTTGTGAAAGTCCTTAATTTGCATGTTTCTTCCTGAATTCTAGCAAGAAAAAAGTGGAAAACGGCTCCTCTGTTCCTTTCTATAGGCTCTTCCTACTTCCGGCGCATGCTAATTTCCCCCAACAAACAGGGTTTTACAAAAACCTATTTTTAATAGCGAAAACCACAATTTCTCAAAATTTTTATGTGTGTGCAGTCGATTCCGGACCATTCTAAACCTATTGTCGTTTCTTCCCTGTCCAAAAAACCCTTCCCCGAGGCTGTAGGAGCGGAAGATCCAAACGGAAGTGCATGCAAATATACACACACACACACAAACACTATTTTTTTATATATTTAGGTGATATTTAAATGGAATTTTACATTTTTACTCTTGTTTAACCTCAAAATGTACTTCTCATATATATTGATTGTAACGTTTAAATGTTGTAACAATATAACCAATAAATTTAATAAAATGCGAGCAACAAGACATATTTTCATGTTAATATAGAGTTGGATCGCAGTAGGGATCGAAATTGCTATATATTTGTTGAAAAGTTGGGCATTGTTTGTTGGGAAATAATAGGCCGGAACTGGCGATAGCTTATATAATGGGTGAGAGCGGGGTAAAGGGAATCATCGGAAATCAGACGTATGTAGAGAAAATCTCGAAACGCGGAGCAGAAATAATGACCGAATTCATAGGGGAGGCTTCAAAAGGGCTGGGAAGCTTGTAGAAAGATTTCTAACCAGAACCTTTAGCACAAAACGACAAGACACGAAAACCGACGTTACGTTTCGATCCCGGTTGACGACGAGCAGGTTGATACGATCCGTCCTGGAATATGACTGCGTTTTAAAGGGACAGGTAAGGCAAGCTTATGGACTTCTATGGCTCAGGAGCCTAATTAGGAATGTCCTGTAATTAGGAAAAATTTGGCTAACCTGATATACGAATAAGCAATTCAGAAACATTTAATAATTAGGAATAAGTAACCTAAATTGATAAATAAAGCCATATAAAGATCAAAAATCTAGATTGTTCGCATAACGTCATCCTCTTTCAGCTGAGGGCGCCTTCTCCATCACCACCCGGCTGGCGCTGAATGACCTCGACTTGAAGAGGTACGACATCATGGCATCAAAATTTTGTACAATCCAATTCTTTTTACTCAATTCCAAAATTTCGAAAAGTCGCAACAATTCTCGTGATTTCAGATGTGAGCGCGATCCCGACCACGAGCAAACTCTTCCAGAAGCTCAACCCGACGGCTTGAGCCTGAACTCTAATATTCTTTCGGAATTCCCCTTTAACGCCATCAACACGGATTACTGTATTGTGCTCATATCTGCAAATTCACGGTCATTTTGGTATAAAGAATTTTAGCATAATTTATTAGGCAATTTCTACGTCTTTTCGTTTCTTGAATGCAACGTTGATGACGCAAGAAACGATTCCGATCAATATTGAGGCGGCGACGCAGGCTAGGGCGAGTCTAAAAGCTTGGCTTAGCGGCGTAGGCTT
The DNA here is from genome assembly GCA_958295435.1 of Mesorhabditis spiculigera. Lineage (NCBI taxonomy): Eukaryota > Metazoa > Nematoda > Chromadorea > Rhabditida > Rhabditidae > Mesorhabditis > Mesorhabditis spiculigera. The sequence continues at coordinate 13,709 of CATQJA010001085.1, read as the reverse complement.
AGGCTTAGGGTTAGGCTTAGGCTTAGCTAAGGCTTATCTTAGGCTTAGCTTAGACTTGGCTTAGCTTAGGCTTAGGCTAACTTAACTTAACTTACAGTAGCCACAAGTTGAGCTTTGCGCAACACATCGGGGTCCCGTCCTCCTCCTCGCAACATCCATAGTAGTAGCGAAACATCGACTCCTTTGGGCATCTAGGTTGAAGGTTGAGGTGATGTACGCAATGATACTATAGTAGGCGAAAAGCTACACTGCTGAACGCTATCAAGGGAAGGGCACGCTCACAGGGTGGAGTTTCGAAAAACGCCCGACTTTGTACCAAAAGTTTTCAAAAGGCAAAACGAAAAAATCGCGAGCGGATCCGTACCCTGGCCACTATCCTATCAAGCTAGTTGCTTACCACTCGGCTATTCAACTGGTGGTACCATACTCATGGGAGACCCTAACAAGGCTTCCCCGGGATGCTAATTTTTCGCATGCAAATCATCATTTTCCGGAAGTGCTGTAACTCTGTCCACAGGCCTCCTTAGCAAAATTGGACAGCGGCATCGTGTCCTCCGTAGTCGACTACCCGGGGGTAGCCGCGAGCGTTTTTCGAAACGCCACCCTGTGAGCGTGCCCTTCCCTTGTAAGTTAAGCTACTCTACGTAAATAAAAAAACGCTCCTATTTAAATTTTTTAGCGTTAATTTAAAATATTCCGAAATATTTGATCCCAGAATCTCCCGGGCAATCCGCAAAATATGGCTGAATGCCGCAAATTCCCGCATGATTGAATGTCGGTGTTCTGAAATTTGGACAGGGTAAAAATTATCCTCTGCGTTTACCCAATTTCTTAGAAACCAAAAAACTTTAGGTCAAACCCCCGGGTGAATGTCATTTTTAGGGTGGCCTTGTCGTGCGGGTGTTGCCGTGTGAGGCGATTGAATTTCGCGTGGATGTGCGCGGCCGAAAAGGGGGTATTGCGCCGGGCACTTTAGCCAATTCGGGTGGCCCATCTTGACCTTCCCCGGGAATTTGCTGCTTGCTTGTGTGTTTTATGTGGCCAAGGGGCCCGCGGTGGGACGGATCTCGTCTAGTTTACGGGCCTATAAAAGTTTGTCGCACCCGCGCTCCGCCGCCAGCTTGAGCCCTGCTTTTGGTTTCTTTGCGCTGGGTTTAAAAATTTTTTCGGTTAAATTTAGGTTCGATCGAGCGTATCGTTTTGCCAATGTCGTTTGATACGCGCTCATCGTTGCGGTCTAATCGGAAATATATCACTGAAGAGGTAAGAGAAGAGGCTCAGCTTAGGTTTAACTTAGGCTTATCTTAGGCATAGCTTAGGCTTGGCTTAGGCTTGGCTTGGCTTAGCTGAGGCTTAGCTTAGAATTAGCTTAGACTTAGCTTAGGCTTAGCTTGGACTTAGCTTAGCTTAGCTTAGGATGTGCTTAGGCTTAACTTAGGCCTACCTTGGGCTTAGCCAAGGCTTAGTTTAGGCTTAGTTTGTGCATAGCTTAGGCATAGCTTAGGCTTGGCTTAGGCTTAGCTAAGGTTTAAGCTTAAGCTTATGCGCAGGTCAAACATCTACTATTTTGCAGATTATGACAGATGAGCACGACTCGCTCTGTCTACTACCAGCCTCAACACGTTGTCTATGTGCCTTGCTGACGTTGCTGTTAATTGTATCCCTATCGGCGGCTATTTTAAATTCGTTACAAGGTGGGTTACAGCTGACACATGCTTGACTACGCATGAAACACATTTACGTTCGCTTTCAGTGGCCTCGATCGGTTCAAAATCATTCTGCAAGCGATATCATGACGTCTTTCACCCGAGTTACTTGTGAGTAAGCCTAACGTATCGTAGTCTAGCGTCCAGAATCGCCGTAAAGTGACGTAGCTTATTGTGCAGTAACCTATTTTAGCGTACAGACTCGTAGCTTTGCGCAGCTTCCTGCCCGTGAAATTCTGTAGCTTAGCGTGAGTTAAAAGTCGAAAACCGAATCTTGATACGTACAGTAGCTTCGCTTAGCGTACAGTCGTGTAGCTTTTTGTATTCGATCGCATCAGTGCGTACTCAACCGTAGCCACAACGCCCAACCCGATTTTAGATGCCCAAAAGAGTCAATGTTTCGCTACTACGGATGTTGCGAGGAGGAGGACGGGACCCCGATGTGTTGCGCAAAATTCAAGTTATGGCTACTGTAAGTTAAAACCTCCTAAGCCTACGCCTAAGCCTAATTCGAAGCCTATATGTAATATTAAGCCTAAGCCTACGCCGCTAAGCCAAGATTTTAGACTCGCCCTAGCCTGCGTCGCCGCCTCGATATTGATCGGAATCGTTTCATGTATCATCAACGTTGCATTCAAGAAACGAAAAGACGTAGAAATTGCCTAATAAATTATTTTAAAATGTTTTATCACAAAAAGGAGCATTAATTCGCGGATATGAGCACAGTACAGTAACCCGTGTGGATGGCGTTAAAGGAAATTCCGAAAGAATATTGAGTTCAGGCTCAAGCCGTCGGGTTGAGCTTCTGGAAGAGTTTGCTCGTGTTCGGGATCGCGCTCTTCATCTCGCGCTCGCACCTGAAAGTATATCAAAATTGTGGGTCTTTTTTGTATGTCTGGGAATTGAGCAGAAAGGATGTGGGTTGTAAAATATTTTAATGCCGTAATTTTGTACCTCTCCAAGTCGAGGTCGTTCAGCGCCAGCCTGGTGGTGATGGAGAAGGCGCCCTCCGCTGAAAAGGATGACATTATGCCGGAAAATATAGATTTTTCGAATCGACTTTATCTTACTATTTGTTTTATTAACTTAATTTAATTATTTTTACTTCTTAGATGTATTCTTACATTAGATAATTCATCTATAGATTTTACATAGATTGTTCCTAATTACAGTACGTAACCTTACCGATATCAATCTCAGATCGTGCCGGGTCCCATCCGCAATGTTGTGAGACACGTAGTCCCTTTCCGTACGACACCTCCTCGATGGCGTGCTTCAGCTCGGGCCACAGCATGTCCAGAATCATACCTACAATCAGATAGGGTTTGCGCTTATTTAGCTTAGGCTTAGGTTAGGCTTGTCTTAAGCTGAGCTTAGGCATAGCTTACGCTTAACTTAGTCTTAGCTGATGCTTGACTTAGGTTTAGCTTTTAAGGTGGCAATCTCATCAAATCCAAAAAAATGAACAGCCCCCATTACCGAGGGAACGAGCCGCTCTCCTCCATCTTGATGTCGGTATCAAGGAGTTGGACAAGTGTACGCAACACTCCGTTGCCGGTCGTTAATGTAGTTGAGTCCAAAGGTTCGTAGATTAGGTTTTAAGGGTTGGTAAGGATGTAATAGACGATAAAGATGGTCAAACCTGAATCTTCAGCACAGAGATACAACACGGAAGTTACGTTCGATCCGGGTTGACGACGCGCAGGTTGATATGGTCCGTTCTGGGAATAACGGAATTTTTAAATGCACGGACAAGGCAGGGAGATGATTTTTTCAAACGGACTCTCGAGGACGAGCGACTCGCTGGTGGCCTGTATCTGCGGATACCTGCTGAGTTCCGGGACGGTGAAGGTGAAAAAAAAAGAAAGGGGTGGAAAAAGCAAGATCTGTACACAGCGTTTGGAGGAAATCGTGGAACCGGCGGGGTCATCATTGGGGATGTCACAGGGATCTTCTCGACATCCACTGAAAAAAAACCCATTCGACCACCAACATCTGGGGTTTGCTGTCGGTTTCCGGTACGCTTAGAAGGCCCCTGGAAAGTACGAGAATCTACAATGGGGCTGACTAGGTCTTGACATCTACGCAGCAAGCCGAGGCTACGCTAAAACACGCTAAGAAAATTGGGGTCCACGCGCCTTTAGAGCTTGAGCGTACCTGTTCAGACCCCAGTCTATGGATGTGGTCGATTCCTGACACTCTGCTACAAAGTGCTAAAGGAGCCTGTAAGGCAAGAGAATAGCTTCTTTGGCTGTGGATTGCGATGCGATTCGCAACCTTCCCCAGTCCCTTTAATTCACTTCCATACCTGGTTGATGAGCCTGTTGAGTACGGTATCCTCAAGCCATATCGTCACCCTGTCATCCCCTTCAACTCCATCCCGAATTGACGGGTATTTGAGGTGGCGAACGGGTCCGACTCGTCGGTCGAGAAGAAGTGACTGGAATGTCCTTTAAAACCGGAACATACCTGTTTATTCCACTCGACAATGGCCCGGACGGTCATCTGATGTTCGTGAATGTCCACAGACCGTAGACGGTAGAACAGGTTCGTCTCGTTGTGCGCCAGAAATTCGCGGGCTTTTGGGGGAAGGAGGGAGTGGATTGGGAAGCGCCTATAATGGAATTATTTCCGAAATGGACTCTGCTAGCCTGCCCTAATTATTTCAAGCTAACGCAGCTATACACTTCTTCGCCTTGCTCTTCTGGAATTCCGGTAATCGTTCTCTGCCAGCCTTCCCTCTCTAGTCTTTCAACTCGCAAAGCGTCCCTGCTAGCCTGCCCCGTTTCAGTCCTCTCTTGCTCATTTTCCGATCTCCCCAAGCCTCACTGCTAGTCTGCCCTAACCAAGACTCCCGAGAAATCTCAAATCGCCTCTGCTAGCTCTCCCACCTCCTCAACTTTCTATACCTTCTTGGCTTGTTTTCTAAAATCCTCAATGATCTCCGCTAGCCTGCCAGACCTAGTTATTTTTCCCCAAAAACCTCGGCTAGCCCGCCCGTACCATTAATGCTCAAAACTCACATGATATTGCTGTGCGGGATGTCGGCAAAATAGTGTGATAGAAGATAGCAGAGTGTCGAGTCGAGGGTTGTGGGAACAGGTAGCTAAAGCACCGACATCGCTCCCTCTACCATCCATTGGCCACCAAGATGACCGGCCAACTGTAAGGAATATGGATCAAACTGCGAAGTTCTAATTTTTAAGGTATTCTAGAAGAGAAGGTTTTATAGGGGATCCACGGAAGTAAAATCCTTAGGATATTCCCACGCTTCTCCGTCCCCTGAATACCCAGAAAAGACCTACCTTTGGCTCGTGGAGCAGACACTCAGCCATACTCATCGTCTCCTCCCCGATCAGCATCTTCACCTCGCCGCGCGGTAACTGAAAATGGGTTGCACACCCCTTTAAAGTTTGCTCACATCCAGATCGACGTCGAGTTGATGCTCGCCAATATCGAGAGGCCACAAAAGGTGTGAAATGTTGGCCGACGAGCGGAGGCGCATCTGGAAAGATTCCTAGAGGTTCTTCGCACCAATACAGTACGTTACCGTACGTTATTACGCTGAGCGACGCTTAGCTACGACGCTTACGTCCGCCATACGATATTAGCTTGCGCTAAAATACGCTCAGCTACGGTATTTGTCGTTACATTTACCGTACGCTACGCTACGCGATCTCGCACGCGCTAATTTTAGGCTGCGTTATGTACGTTAGGATACGATACCACGCTGAAAGCTGTACCGGGCTGCCGATCTGTACGTCAAGCTACGGCTTTGTGTACTCTAATACACTAGCGTACGCTAAGCTTATTGTACGCAAGACCACGAGAGCATGCGCCTGACTACGTTAGTGTACGCCATAGTACCGTACGCTTAAGCTACGCTAACGTAGCTCGGTTAAGGTACTGTCGGCTTGACTACGTTTACCTCACCTTACGTTAGCGTACAAATTCCAAGTTTCTATAGTCGTACCTGGTCAAAGTTAAACCGCAATGCCCGGTCCTCGAAGTGCAGCGACAGATTCCTGTAGCCAACCACGGCATTCATGTCGACGGCGGCTAGCGGGGATAGACCCGGGTCTTCACGGCTCGTCATCAACAACTGGAAGCAAAAATGGCATTTTAAAGGGACCAGCAAGGCACAGGTTGGGTTCTGGCTATGGATCCAGCATGGTTGCTTTTCCCTGCCCCCCTGTTAAAGGGCCATTGAAGGGAGAAGACGCACCTCAACATGCCGTGGCTCGGCAAGGAGTAGTTGGGCCGCGTGGCGAAGCAGTTGTGAAGCCGCCCCATCCCCGACGACAACACCAAGTTCAGAAGTAGCGACATTTTGAAGAAATAGGCAGAGAAGGCCGAGAAATAACATCTAAATAACGTATAAGAATAAATACCGCACTTTGAGTTGCTGAATACTTCACCTAATCTATTACAATGTAATGTAGGACGTTACGTTACGTCAGTCATTCAAATAACAGTACGTTACGCCACGCCAATACGCTAAGGTACGCCAAACAGTACGGTAACCCTAGTAGGTAAAAGTACGCTTTGCAACCTGTTACGCCATAAATTAAATGTGTTTAGGTGTACGCGTTAAGTTACTACGGTACGTAAGTGAATTTTTCATACGTTACGCAATGTATTCCATTGGAATTGTCTATTTTACAGCTGCACAACAATACGCTGCGCTACAACAGTAACGAAAATGTTTCTGAATACGTTACGCAATATATTACATTTCCACTCACCCTTCCAGCAGAAGTCGTCATCACGTATCGATGCGTAGCTATCGAAAAAATACAGAGCAGCAGCTAATTTCTAGGTCATAGAGAGTGGGCGAGAGATAGAGAGAAAGCTAGAGAAAGGGAGTAATACTCTCTGGGGGTGTTCGAGTCAGCTGGGTGTCAGAATGAAGGGAGCGGGAGGGGGAGGAGGAGGAAGTCCGGGAGGAGACTGGATCGGGTCGATATACGGGGGAGGAGGGGCCGATTCGAGCCAAGGACATCCTCGCTCTTGCTCACTCGCTCGCTCTGCTCTTCACTCTCTCTCTCTCTCCCACTACCCTCAATACCTAGCTGACAAATCTCGGTGTCGCCCAGATCTGGCGACAGCGATCATCGACTCCCCTTATGGTTGAGGCGATCCGATCAAACACGAGATGACACTGCTCGAAGGGGGGGGATTGATAGGCTTGAAAATCGTCCCCTTAATCGCTCAGCTCGGTAAAGGGATTTTAGCGTCTCGGGAATTTGGAAAACAGCCAAAAAACCGTGCTATACTGTAGTCCGGAGTTGAAAAAACCCTGTTTTGTCTCTGAATTTGTCTGTATTACCGATCAAAACGCCATTTTCGAGAAAATGCAGATATCGTAGCTTGATGGAAACGGAACGCCGAGCCCGAATAATTTGTGGGAGTACTGTGAACGGTAATACAAGCCTGTTTAACAACGGGGTACCGAACCGGCTGCTCAAATTCACACAGAAAACGGCGAGATCGGGAATCTTCTAAACCCCTTTTTCTAAATATGCCTAGCCTTCTGAAAGCGTCACCACGCAAATTTCAGAAATTGACGGGATGCTGATGCCGAAAGTAGTACGGTAGTTCTAAAAAGTGTGTTTTTCTCACGATATTGTTTGCAGATCGCCGATGTTTCTCGCTTGTAAACACTTCACCGCTAACTTGTCGCCGTGAGAAACGAGCTAAAAACAGCGGTTCTGTCGACTGTCTCGCTCTCGCCTCTCTCGCTCTCTCTGGCTGTCTCTCCCTCTCTTCCTCCCAAGGCTAACAAAACTGTTTCGAATCACGAGAATCCAAAGCAATGTTTACAGTCAATTGTCATTTTTGCCGCAGCTTCCATGTTGGCAGAAAAATTTCCCAGAAAAAGAGAAATCAAGTGAATTTGGAGAAAAGTGAAACTAGCAGAGATCCTTTAGGAGCAGGTTTTAAGTCGGGCAGAGATCGTCGAGGATTACTTAACGAAACCGAGCTTTCTAAAGCTTTCCTGCCCAGCAATCTTGTAATGGTCGATTGTTCCATCAGATATCCCTAATGGTCATCCTCTCCCCAACCATGAGCTGCTGCCATTATCATCCTCTCTCTCTCTCTCTCTCTCTCTCTCTCTCTCTCTCTTCCAATTTGCTCCCTATCTTTTGCTATTTGTGGTGTACCCAGTTGTCTGTCGTGCCCTCTGCTTCTCCTCCTCTCCCTCTCTATCTGCTGCTCCCCTATTGAGGGTATGGTGGGTGGTTGTCGGTGGTCGAGATGCGAAATGCAATGGATGGGGCCCCTATGCCCTGATTCTCATCCTCCTCATCATCGCTCAATTTTCGGCACGCGCCGATAGCGATTTCCATCCGATCCTTGCAGCATTGTGTTGCTCTTGTAATTTCACAAGTGTTGCAGGGGGTTTTGTCAGCATAGAAGCGGGACGGGCAAGGCATGGCTATCGATTCTGAGGGTACCGCGACACGCAACGCGCGCGTGGCTGATCCACCCCGCGAAGGGCCTCAAACTAATTACGCACGGAAAACTGATCGTTGTGCGTGCGGGCCACCGAACCAATTTTGTATAATAATGAAAAAGCGTCTCGTACCTTAAAAATCAGGAAAATCTAGAAACTACGTTATTTCTGAAATCATTAAGTTATTTTAATTTGGTTTTTAACTTTGTAAAGTTGCCAAAGCTCGGGAATCACTTTTTTTAGATCTGACTAAAACTTTCAAAAATACTAGGTTAAAACGTACGAATTCAAAAAAAGTGAACCTTCCTCGAAAATGAGAGCACGAGTCAGGCCAATAACCTCTTTTGGGACCAGTTTCCCGGGAAAAACACGATCTCTCAGCCTTTCCGCTCATCATTTCTGGAGCGCGTCACCAGCATTTTGTAAACACTTCCAAGCTTAACTTGTTGTCCTGACAAGGAGCCTATAAAACCTCAAAATTCTTCTTCTCTTTCTTCTCTCTTCTTCTCTCTCTTCTCGCTGTCTCTCCTCTGCCACGCTAACAAAACTGTTTTGAGCTACGGAATTTTGCGCAGAATCACAGCCAGTCTTCCACGTTTTCCAAGCCATCCCCAAAAAGCGCAGTGTACTACCAGCCATTTCGGAAACAATCCCACCCCCACCTGGCCATACTCACCTGGTTTCCGAAAAGCCGTTGTGGAAGCCCAATTCGGTAGCAACCTTCAAAAATGTCGGTCCGGACCGGTCAGGCATTGAGAGTGACCTCGACACAATGATGCTTATGAAAAATTGACATTGACGTGAGCGAGAGAGAGAGAGAGCGAGAGAGAGAGTGAGAGAGAGAGAGGACAGAGAGAGAGAAAAGCTCGAGATCCCTGATTCCAAACTTTAGGTAGTCGATGACGATGGGCCTTCAAGAAACCCCGAACCGGGCGTCAGAGTTCGCGTCCGACCGCGGGCAATACATTACGTGAATCAGGTAAGAGATGACCCTGCGTGTTTAACTCTTGTAGACACCATACCTATTTTATATTACGTTAATTGTGGCTGAAATCAAAAGCTTGTTAAGCGTATTTTCGACGCTCTATCGGATGTTGTGGAAAGATACCCAAAATAACCGCGAAACTAACGAAAATTTGAATATTTCCGGGCCATTGGGGTAACGTCGCTAGGCCTTTGGCTCTAACTAAATTCTTTTAAATCAATTTCCACACTTTTTCCCCTCGTCCACTTCTCGAACCAATACCACCAACACCCTCACAACAAAGTGTATTCCAAAAGTCCTCCAGCTGTTTGCTAATCGACAAGGGTGTCGACCCGAGAGGCAAAGGCGTGCGCTCGGCGCATACGGTTCCCGTTTTTCTCACCCATTCCATCCCCCAACCGACCTCTCACTACCCACTGCCATCGGGTAGAACAGCAGCCACCCTCGAGGGGCAAGTGGGCACGTTTTACTCCCCACCCCCGGTGGTGGTACACACCGTCAGGGTTATTAACATTCCTGGCTCGTCCTGGAGAAATAATTGTATGGAAACAATGTAAAATGTACATTGCGGAATCAGGGCAATGGGAAAAAGCGACACTAAATAGCTCGGAAAAGCCTGCTGTCATGACCGAACTTTTTTTCCTGAGTATCCCATTTTTCTGATAATTCTAAGCTGTTTTTACAGCTTCTAGAAGCAAAAACTTCACAATTTTCACTTAAAAATCCTAAAAAAAAACGATTTTTCTCCCAAAATTTCGGATTTTAGACATTTTAACTGTTTTTCGGGATAGTTTTTTTGATGTATTATAATTCAATTTTACTAAAAACTCTAGGAAAACAAATACTCTTATCCAAAAGAACCAATAAAACCCTGCCTGTTGAACTCCTTTACGTCGGCACCATTTACTCAGCGATGTGTGTCGTTTCGATAAGGAAAATCAAGTGTATTAGAATTTCACAAAGTAGTTTTTAAATTTTTTTAGGTAGCCTCAACCTATTTAGCCGAACAACTGTTTCGGCTCATGATCCCAACATTGAAAGCATCGACTGCCCGCCGACCAGGGCGTCATCAAGCTGTCCTGGAACTGGATGTCCAGGCTCAAGGCCGGTCCCAAAACGTCGATTCATCAACTAGCGATTCTGGTAGGCCGAGGTGCACGACATCTCCACGTCGGCGCCTGATCGAATCAATGGCTCATCAAGAATATGAATACTGCGGAGATCTACACAACTTAATGGTTTTTCGGTTCTTTGGCATTATCGGGGGGAACCAAATTTTACGTTAAAGATAACTATAAGTATAGAAAGAAGAAGTAGAGCGGATCGCTTCTTAATGTTTTTATAGCAAAACCTTCTTAGGTTAATCGGCGACCTCGCCGGCAATGTGAACATCTGGGTGCTGTTTGACTGACCGGCGAGGCCGAGGTCCCGGGCCAATGGCTTCATCTTTTCAGATCGAGAATAGCGTGCACCGGGTAAGTGAATTTATCATCAAAATATACCTAAACGTGCCTAGGAAAACAACGAAGTGCAAAGGCATACCAGCCTTTGCTCACATACAACCATCCGTTCCGCGAGGTCGTCAACCACAATGGCGGGCTTTTCGGGTTGGCCGTCACGGTGTTTAAGGTATTTCTATGTTGTAGCAACTATAAAACTAAACGCATCAAAAAATATAATGTCGCTGCTAGATATTTTAGAGGTATCTTAGCTAACGCGTCGAAATGTAAACCCTCGAAGAAAGTGAATGCTTTTTCATTTACTTGGATTTTTGCCATGTTTTTGATGGTCCTGCAAATTAGGTCTAAAATTTCGAATCTAAGTCTCTTTTTAACAAAATTTTTAATTTCTAAAGTAGCTAAATCGAATGAAAACAGTAACGACTTTTTAGCAAGGCATCTCCGACAACGTCGCGAACAAAGGCAAGCAAAAATCTTACTATAAGGCATCATTTGCAAGAAAATCCGGAAATACGTGGATGAAGACCTGAATTGGAAGCTGGCTGAGGTAACAAACAATTTCCTGGTCCAAATTAATGAGCCCCGCAGGTCCAAACAAAATCCACACTTGCCGATGCGATATCGGCGAACGCGAGCTCCGTGACTCTCATCCTTGACCCCGTTCCTCCCGAAGAGCTGTCGCTGGAGAAGTTCTTCGGGCCAACGTTTTCCCTGGATTTCGTAATTGATTATACGGGGGCGGTTGTAGATTTGAGTTTGTATACTTTGAAATTTAGGTTGGCCGAATCCTGTCTGCGGCGACAACGAGGCTCGAGCTGTCTTCGGTTGGAGGGATAAAACAGTTAATTGAAGTGCTTACAAGTCAGAATTAACAAAAAGAAATTATGAATTAGGGAACTGTTCTACCCGTTAGCGGGGGGATTTCTTTCTACCGCTTTATAGATGCCGAATAATGGATTATAAACTGTTTTCAGGGCATTTTACGCCTTCGAGGATACAAAAAAGTTCATACAAAACTTTATTAAGATTTTTACAGCTTTTTAGTAAGCGGAAACTTCTAAAAACACCACGAAAATAGTCTGTTATAATGCAATCGTTTTTAACCAAGTGAGGTGCTGAATAGAAATTTAGTCGTAACGTAAATCTGAAACGTAACGAACAAAAAAACCGAAAAATAAAAAGGTTCAACAGAACCTGTAATTTCGCCGATCCGTTTTATCCAATCCTATAGACGGTTCTTAGATTTCCAACAGTGTTTAAAATGGGACACCATTTCCGCTCTGCCCTTGAACTGGCTGACGATCCGCAACGACGGGTCGATGATGTAGCGGCGGCGTCGGATTATGTGCCAGTGTCAGAGCATGCTCTACCATGCGGGCATGCGAGTAAAACCAAATAAACAAAACCAAACGAAGTTCTCAACAATCCTGATTCCAGACAGCGGCTCATCAAACTTTACATCGACAAACAGGCTGCCTGGTGTTTCGACGTTCCTAAAGACAGATTGCGGGTAAGTTCAACCCTAAAGCCGAAACAAACCTAAAACCTCCAGCGACTCGATGTGCATCGCCGACGTCATCCCACAACTCTCCGATAAATACCCGAAAGCCAACATCGAGTTTGTATTTGCCGCTACCTGAGCCCCGGCCATGCTTTTCAGCCAGAAAAATCAAGGAAAATGATCGGTAGAACTAGGGCCTTTAACCACTTTTAGGCGTAATTCGATAAACATTGGTGGAAGGATATCCCTACGTGGAGCTGGGCACACAAAGCGCCAGGAGGCTGTGGCCGACCTCGAGATTGTAGCCGATACCCTGCTGAGCGTTAAGGTAAGCTAAACTATTAGGTATACTTACAAAGAATTTATATAAGTCGTGGTTTGTAGCACAAATTATCTATAAACTCAATCAATAAGAATTATACCAAATTTGTCGACTCATGGTGAAATTAGCAAAACAACGTGTCAAAGTGTTTGGTACGGCTATTAACGCGATTCGAGCTGCTTGAATCGCTTTGTAGGGAGGTAAGAAACCGCTTGCAGGTTCCACGACTAGATTACCAATGCCGAACTGGCTGACATCGCTTTGCTGGGCGGGCAGCTGATCGAGAATATGGTCAACAGAGATGCTGAACAGTAATGCCGATCCCCGATTCCGAGGTGGTCAAAATTTTATGGTGCAATAATTGACTGTTTCGGGGGGGTAAATTTATTAAACTGGCGGTGATTGATCACAGTTTCAATGAATCATAGAAAAAATCTAGGCCTCGCTAACTTGTGAAACAGCTCCAAAACACTCTACTTTCCAGTGCTCCACCTCGACAACATTCGCATCAACGTGCTCTCCCGGAAACTCCTAATCAGAACCGATTTTGGCATCGACGAGCGCCGGCTGAGCAGAATAGCAGAAAAGCATAAAAACACGATTATCCTGGTACAAAACACCTTCAGGACCCTGTCGCCAGTTTCCCGTTCGGTATGCGGATCGGTCTCTGCGTTCACAGGCGGAGGTGGTAGGATTGGAAGAAGCCGGATGTTGTGTTATAGTGTCGTCGTATTAGGCCGCGCCTGGTTATATTTAGCTCATGACGTGCAGATCCTCAGCCAGACCTTCGTGCCCAAAAAAGATATATTTTTATTAGCGAAAATCACGCCTAACAGTAACTACTCGTTGACTTGTCTTATTGGGATATTGACCGGACTGGTGTTTGCGTAGTCCAGCAGAGCGCTTTGTCTACTTCTTCCGTTGGCTTTCTTCACCGGGGGGGGCGCACCGTCAAATTTTCGCGTGGGCACGATGCAGGGGACGGGCGTGGTAGACGAGGCGTTGATCTGGGGATAATAAGGTTGGGAAAAACGGTGATACAAAACAAACCGGCATGCATCACGAGAAATTGGTCTCCAGACTGGAGCCATACAGGGAGTATAAAGGCCTGCTCGAGAGATGGGGAACCGTTTCAGAGCGTAGACGGCCGATTGGGCCAAAGCGGATTTAGAGATGAGGGCGCGATAAAGGTCTCGCTCGGATCTAAAGCAAAGAATTTTGCGTTGAATGTCTGAGATAAGACAATTAGGTACTTTGGCAGCTTATTGATGGTGAGCT
>CATQJA010001081.1:0-24711 GCA_958295435.1 Mesorhabditis spiculigera | reverse complement strand
CCAAATTTTCACTGTTATTCTCTACAGTCATACAAGAAAATATAAACCATTTTTATCGCATTTTACATCATTTTTCCAATAAAAACCATATGACAAACTAAAAAAATTTCCAAACAAACTTATGCAATTTTTCAGGCAAATTCCAAAAAACTGGGCTCTCAAATTCTTTTGTTTCCCCACCTCCCCTCCTTCTACACCCCGCGAGGGCAGCCACGCAGAAGACGAGCGTGCCGATGACCCATCCGAGGGCCGCTGGTGCCCAGTTCTCCTGACGAGTAATTTGAATAACGCCCGAACTTCCCTACCTCGAATGGGATTAGCATGGCCGGGAGGCAAGTGCCAGGAAGCGGCTAGAGAAATGCAACACGAAATTCGAAGAAATCGGCAAATCCGGAAGCGGCCTTACTTCGTAATTTTGCTGTCATTCAAATTACTGTATAGGGATATTGGCTGTATCTATCTGTCGTTATCTCTCCCTCTCTCTCTCTCGCTCTCTCTCTCTCTCTCTCTCTCTCTCTCATTCCCTTTGATTTATTCTCGTCAATAACAGCGACAATTTCCTGTAAAAAATTGCACAGAGCTTTTATCGTCACAATATAATTATGGTAATGTAAGGAGGCGATCACGGTAGATGGCCAGGCGGATGGTAGAGGAATACAAACATTTGGCGCCAGTAGACCTGGAAAATGATATTTTTCTGTCACTCTCTCTCGCTCTCTCCCTCTCTCTCTTCTTTCTGGCACTCTCTGTCTCTCTCTCATGATTCGTCGCACTCTACCACTCGCTCTCTCTTTTTGTCGCACTCTCTCTCTCTCCCGCTCTATGCGGATTCTCCCCGATTCTTACCGTAATCCCCAAGTGGCAGGGGGGCCTCTTTTCCTTCCGAACCAACTATTACACATAGTTTTCGTTTTCTTCTTTCTCTTCCTTCTTCTCCTTTTTCCGCCGGACATATCTCTGAAAGAAAGACGGTTCGCTTGCACTTTGGCATTATCGGGGGAGAATCAAGTGGAAAATCAATTTCGTAGCACCAATTTTTTTAAAGATTAGTGGAGGTCGTGTTTGGACACCGTTTTTACTATTCAAAAAATGCAAAACCCCCACAAAGTTTTACTAAACATATACAAAATCTCGATTTTTCGATCAAAATTGAGAATTTTTAGAGTTTTTTAGATAGCTTTTCCGCGTGAAATAGAAATAAATTGGCTACAAAACCATGAAAATTGCGCTATTAGAATTTCTGGACGTATACGAAAAACTCGGTTTGGCCGTTTGTAGCACCACCCACGTTATTGCAAAAGCACCAAAGCCACCGTACCGTCTTCGACTGATTGTCGCTCTCCTTCTTCTGGTTGGCAGCTACCATGTTCACCGGCTGCTTCTTGTCCTCCTTTTTTATCTCACTCTTCGTCTCGTTCTCCTTCTGTTCTCCGTCCTTCTTCTGCTCCTCTTTCATCGACTGATCAACATCGAACGGACGATGACACATCGGACAAGCAGCAATCACTGCAACAAAGGATCAAATTTTTCTAATCGTTAAAATTTAAGCTTTAGATTTTTCTAAATTAGCGTCTGGCGGCGAGAGGCGTGATAAATTTGGTTTTCTCTCACCCTCCTTCTTTTCTTCGTCCTTCTTCGGCTCCTGCTTCTTTTCTTCAGCTTTCTTCTTCGCGAGCGCTTTCTGCGACCAATGATTTTTGTTTTTTCAAATTATCGGGGGGGGGGCAGTAAATTTTTTCTCAGAACCTAATTTTTGCATATAAATTGTGGTGGTTTTTTCTGAATGGTTTTCACTATTCCTGGAACTTAAAACGTTACAAACTTTTATTAAAAAATTATCATAATTAATAAGGACCGAAAAATGCGGATTCTCGACACAAAAAGTTCGAATTTTCAACATTTTTGAAAGTATTTAATAGTGTTTTGAGTTGAAATATAGTTGTATATTACCTTAAAGACGATTAAAACATTTTATATTAACTTACTAGGCATTGCTAGTCAGCCCCTCCCCCAATAATACGAAAGAACCCTACCGCCTTCTCCTTTTCGATGCGCGCCCATCGCGCCCTTGCGTAGTGCGGAGCTACGTCCCAGTCCGGCAGCTCGCCCGGTGGCGGTTCACGATTCGGGTCGAAGACATATTTCGGAAGAGCTGAATGCCGGGCAGAGTTTTAGCTTTAGCTATCGACAAGGTGTATTTTCGGCCTGTTTCGGGGAATTTGAAGCATTTTTAGGTCTTTTTTACGCTGTTCAACCATTTTTTTTCGCATTTTCTCCTATTTTTGAAAATTAGATCAATTTTTCAACGTCATTTGGCAGCAGATAGAAAAAGGCTTATGCAGCTTGACCCCACCCCCCAGCCGACCCCCACCTACCGGATCTCGGCTCCCTGTTCATCTACATGTGTGTAAAGTATAACAAAATATTCGCCAGAGCAAGACGAACATTGCGGTATACTTTACACACCTGTAGATGAACGGGGAGCTGAGATACAAAGTGGGGTGCCAGCTGGGGGGTAAAGTGCACTCTAACCTAGAAAAAGGTAAGACTCTAGTTTACCCCCCCCCCCCAGCCCTAACTTTTCAGCCATACGTCCTATTAATGCGCGGAGTATGTTCGCCGTGGTCGAATTACTATAAAACAGTTGTTTTTCTCGCGGCAAAAATTGCTAGAATTTTTTTTACAAGATTTTGAAAGTTGAAAATATTAAGCCGCTGTGCATCAATGTACCAGGAGACTAAAACTCAAATATTTTTATTTTCCGCTATTTTTTTCGATTCAAAATTACTGTAAGCTTATTTTACAGAGCAAGAGCTACATTTTGGTACCATTGACAGCTCTGTACGACTAAAGATAGCCGAGATACGAAAACTCACTTTGGAACAGCAAAATTAACTAAAGAAAACCCAGACTTATAATTGTTATAAAAATTTTTCTAACAATTTTGGATGTAAGAAAACAACTTTTTTATAGTAATTCGACCACGGGGAACACTTTGAGATACTCGGCGCATTAATAGGACGTATGGATGAAAAGTTACGGCTGGGGTAAACTAGAGTTTAGCTTAGAAAAATGCTTTGAAAGCGCTTATGGCAGCTCAAAAATACTGTCATGTCAAACGTTAAAGTAAAAAAAATAACGCCGCGGTTTTTTGACATTTTGGTCAGCGTTAGCAAAACCAACGGGTCGGCAGCTCTGGGTCTGGGTCATCGTCCGGATCCTCTGGGAATGCCCTGACGTAGGTTTGCGTGGTAGAGGTTTGCTCCGGGCTTCGTGTGATGGCGACGGGAACATTTCGGTAGATGATCACTAAAACGAATTTTGGATTTTAGGTTCTATTGGGCGGGGCGGGGTTAAGTTTTTTAAGTTTATTCCCCGACAGTACATAGGCCCTTGCCTTGCTCCTTCTTCCTTCCACACCCCGCGAGGGCAGCCACGCAGAAGACGAGCGTGCAGATGGCCCATCCGAGGGCTGATGATGTCCAGTTTTCCTGGAGCGTAATTTGCATAACACCCCAATTTGCCTACGTCGAATAGGATTAGCATAGCCGGGAGGCAAGTGCCTGGAAGCGGCTAGAAAAATGCAAGACGAAACTCGAAGACATTCGCAAAGCGGAAGCGGGTTTGCTCCGGAATTTTGCTGTTATGCAAATCTCGCTGTCTCTCTCTCCTTGCTCCCTCTCGCTCTCTCTCTCTCTCTCGTTTTCGAATGACTTTTATCAACACAACACAATTACAACAATGTAATGAGGTGATCGATCATGTTTTGTAGTCGAATGAAGCGTCGGCCATTTGCGCACAAAAATCCGGCCGGATTAAGTCAGCAACAGAGGAGCGGAGTGCTAAAAAATCTGATCGATAAACAGGCAAAAAAAACACCGTACGCCTCAAGCCGTTGGAGGCGGAGCCTCGGCCGCCTCCGGCTTCTTCTCTTGCTCCTTGTTCTCCTCTGCTTTCGGCTCCTCCTTCTTTTCCTCCTCTTTCTTCTCAGCCTCTTCCTTTTTCTTTTCTCCCTCCTTCTTTTCCCCATCTTTCTTCTCCGTCTCCTCCTTCTTTTCTCCCTCCTTCTTCTCGTCTTCTTTTTTCACGTCTTCCGCTTTTGGCTTTGCCTTCTGTAAAAAATTAAATTTTTGAAATTCGATAAACCCGACCAGCTTCTCGTCTTTTTTGTCTTCAGTTCTTGGCTCTTCTTTCTTCTCTTCTTTCACGTCAGCTTTCTGCAAAAATACGAGACAGTGCTTACCAAAAAATTTAAAATTCACCTCCTTCTCGCTCTCCTTCTTTTCGCTCTCCTTCTTTTCCTCGTCTTTCTTCTCCTTCTTGCTGGCTTCCTTCTTCTCTGCAGCCACCTTCTTCTCACTCTTCTTCTCATTCTTCGTGCTCTTCTCTTCTGAAATAGCTCTTTCAAGATTTTCTTTTTTAGGTTTTCTATTAAGCTTAGGGGTTTGAAATTTTTATGCTAATGTAGGTTTTGGTGTGTTAGCGGGGGGGGGGAGTTAGCGGCTTGCGGCTTGAGAACGAACTATGAATCCATTTTGTAACATTTTTGTATGGTTTTAGATATTGAAAGTAGCCAAAAAATTTGAAATTTTTGAATGTTGGATTTTGAGTCAAAAATAATGAAAAAGTGTCAATATCTAAAAGGGTTTTAATCTTTAAAAATAGGTAGCAAACTTTGTAGCAATCAAAATATTACTAAAAAACACTTCGGTACCTCTTTTTCGGTCTCCTTTTTCTCATCTCGCTTCGATTTCTTTTCGCTCTCCTTCTTTTCCTCATCTTTCTTCGCACTGTTTTTCTCGCTCTCCTTCTTCTTTTCACTCTTCTTTTCATCCTCCTCCTTTTTTTTCGTGCTCTTCTCTTTCTGAAAAGTTGCATTAAAAGGGTTGGAAATCGTCGCGCCGTCCCCTTGCTTTGATTGTGTGCGTCGAGATCCGTCTTCGAACGTATCCTACCTTATATAATTTTGGCGCGTATGTGTGTGTGTGTGTGTGGATGTCACTTTAGAGGCCCGATTTAAGGGCCTTCCCGTGCATAAAATGCCTTAATTCTCCGTCACCCGGGGGAATCGACCCTTCTGTTTCCGATGGCGTTGTCAGAATTTCGATAAAATACAAGTTTACAAAGTTAAAGCCGGTTTTATTCATTTTTGGGGGTCCCTGAGGGCTAATTTGCATAATGCGGCAAAATACAAATTTCCTCATTCTTGCCGGTTGCACTCGCGGGTGTGGCCGGTGGGGGGAAGGGGGTCGAAGAACCCGAGCTATCGGGAAGTCGAATTTGTCATGCAAAGGCCGCATTCCAGCGCCCAAGGCCCGCGAAGCGGGTTTTGGGCGCTGGTTTTCGATTATTCTACAGTGTTTGTTAGGGGAAGGGGTTCTTGTTTTTTAGCGGGGGGTCCTTGTCGTTAGCTGCCTTTGCATTCAAATTTCCTATTTTTTTTTATCTTCTAACGAATCCCGAAAAAAAAGAAAAATATGGAAATTAGGCCTCCGATACGGCCGCCCGCTAACGTCAAGGTGTAGGTGGAGAACCTCTCTCCGCCAAACCGGAAGCACCCGTACCTCTTTTGGACCCTCCTTCTCCTCCTGCTCCTTCGGCTTCTTCTCGCTCTTCTTCTCTTCGTCCTCCTTCTTTTCCTTGCGGCTTTTCTTTTCCGGATCATCCTTCTTTTTCTCGCTCTCCTCCTTTTTCTCCTTCTCCTTCTCCTTTTTTTCGCTTTCCGCTTTCCGCTTCTCACTCTCCTGGGTCTTCTCTATCTTCCGCGACGGCGACATTCTTTCAAGAAGCGCCGGATCCACATAGTTTTTCACCTCTCTCACCGCGGCGTCGTTACCAAAGTAGATCAGCTCTTCCCCGGGGTATTCCTCTGAACCAATCAATCGAAAATCGAAAAACTCGAAATTGGCATTTTTGGTGATAAACTTCGATTTTCCGAATTTTAAATTTTTCGCGAAATTTGTAAGAACGATGTAGTAACGCAGCCGTTATTTAGATTAGCCTTTTGGTAAGAACGACGACAACAAAACTAACGATCGACTTCGCGTATCTGTCTTCGGGCTGGGGCTGGCTTGGGTGGGGCAGGGGCTGGAGCCGGTTTTGGCGTGACGGCGACCACTGGAACGGCTTGGCTTAGATTTCGGCTTACATCTAGGCTTTGGCTTCGGCTTCGGCTTAGGCCCATGCTCAGGCTTATGCTCATGCTTATGCTTAGGCTTAGGCTTAGGCTTACCTTTCTTCTTTTTCTTGCCACACCCCCCGAGAGCAGCCACGCAGAAGACGAGCGTGCAGATGGCCCATCTGAGGGCTGATGATGCCCAGTTTTCCTGGCGCGTAGTTTGCATAACACCCCAATTTGCCTACGTCGAATGGGATTAGCATGTCCACGCGAGAAGTGGTCGCAAGTGGGTTCGAACACCGAATACGGAATTCCATGAAATCGGCGAAGCCGGAAGCCAGATGCACTACGGAATTTTCCTGTAATGCAAATACTGTATGTGGGTATTAATGTGCTATCTATCACTCAATCACTCGCTCTCTCTCTCTCTCTCTCGGTCTCTCTCTCTCTCGGTCTCTCTCTCTCTCTCTCTCTCGGTCTCTCTCTCTCTCTCTCTCGGTCTCTCTCTCTGGGTCCGCCGCTGTTTTGCGATGTAAATTTAATTTTATTTTTGTTGAAGTAATATTGTTTAAATCGTAGCCGTTGTGGAGTCGTCAAAACCGCCATTTTCAACAATTCCTTCTGTTTCTGGATCTTCCGGATGCGCTGCTTGGACAGGTGTTTCCGAAAAAATCTCCGGAAGATGGCTAAAATTCCGAATTTTTCTTGGGCGTTGACATACCTCAGATTCAAATAATATTCGTTGTGCTTTAGGAGTTGCACGTGGTTGCGTAGTCTGTCGCACAACGTGGCAAAAAGTTGGGCGAAGTTTTGGCTTCAGTCGCCAGCAGCTATGCATCAATTCGACCCTTAAATGTTTTGGACCTCGAATTCCACCTTTAATTCGGATTCGGATAATTCGGTCGCGTCGGTATTCTCAATCGATCTACTTACATCCAATGCGGGGTGGATTCAGGTGGGACCAGCGTCTGGCCACTATTCAAATAATCGGGAAATCTTTCGAGTGGGATCTTCTCGAAAGGCGTCTCGCCAAACGTGTGCATCTCCCAGAGGAGGACTCCGAATGACCATCTGAAAACTCGTTTGTGAATTTTGCAGAGCGTTTCGAGACTTACACGTCAGACTTCTCGGAGAATCTCCCATCAGAGACAGCTTCCGGTGCTGACCATCTGAGTTTTGCTCGATTGTGCCGCAGGTTGCGCATGTAGTCGTGGTCGTCCTCGGGTCGGCTTTCGGCGAAACCGCTGACCTGATGCTCCCATCAAACGTTAGTACATTGAAAATACCTTTGCCATCTTCTCCGCCGTCATCAGCACGTTCTTGGCGGCGAGGTCGCGATGAACGATGCGCAGATTTGCGAGAAACGCCTGAAAAATTGCTCACTATCTCTCTCTCTCTCTCTCTCTCCCTCGCTCTCTCTCTTTCTCCCCTTCTCTCCCCTTCTCTTTCGCTGTCTCTCGCTCACTCTCTATCTATTTCTCTCTATCTATTTCTCTCTCTCTCTCTTTATCTTCTCGTTCTCTCGCTCTCTCCCTCAACTTACCATCCCGTCCGCAACCTGCCAGCTAATCGATGGATAATCGGCGATGGTCACTGACCACTCGTCT
Source organism: Mesorhabditis spiculigera (assembly GCA_958295435.1). Classification (NCBI taxonomy): domain Eukaryota; kingdom Metazoa; phylum Nematoda; class Chromadorea; order Rhabditida; family Rhabditidae; genus Mesorhabditis; species Mesorhabditis spiculigera. The sequence continues at coordinate 16,986 of CATQJA010001081.1, read as the reverse complement.
CTATCCTAAACCTAGCGTCTTCGACGAAAGTCTATAATTCTGGTGTAGCCTTGTTCTCTATAGGCTTACCTCTCTCTTCCGAATTTTCTCGACACAATTTACCAAATCACCATTCGCACAGTATTCCGTAATTATCATAGGGTCCGACGGATCGCTGGTACAACCCAATAATGATAGTAGATGAGCATGGGGTGGAATGGCTTTGAGTACGACAATTTCTTTAAGCATTTCTATCCTAGAAATTTTATATTTCTTTATTTATAGAAAACAATATTCAATACGTTAAAGCCTAAAACGTTACTTGCCTTGCATGCTCTTTAACCGCTGATTTCGCAATCACCTCGTGGCCAGTCGCAGTGATGGGATAGACAACCTAGGCTTAGGCTTGGAACTAAGCTTAGGCTTAGGCTTAGGTTTACGTTGTAGCTTAGGCTTAGGCTTCTGCTTAGGCTTCGCTTGGACTTGGGTTTAGGCTTAGGCTTAGGCACTCCTAGATTTTCGCACACCTTCAAGGATGGATACACCATTGTACACGGTAACGCTCCATGAAAAACAGTTTTTCTTATCAAATGCATCTCATTCCTCCTAAACTCTTCGCCAAATTTCAGCGCCGTCTGGTCGATTTCCCATTCGGCGTCGGCGAGCAGGTTAGCGCCCAACTGTGGGCTAAATTGGGATAAGTATGCGTGAGAAGTCGCCATACCCAAGATACCATCGAGGGTCGTGCTTTTCAAGAAGTCGCGCTATTTGGCGAGCGATGTCCTGCTCGAATTCGATGAGTCGCTTCCTATAAAAGTCATTATTTCCTTAAAAGCCGTTACCTTCGCCATCTAATGAGCAAAACAAGACCGATTAGAAGACATATTGTCCCCAGTACGCTTCCAACTATGATAACGATCAAGCCGAAGTTTGCACCAATCCCAGGAGTGCGAACGACGCCAGGTGTCGTGCTCAAAATTATTCCTTAAACTGGATCGTCTACTTCAGAAAACCTCATCGCCAGGGCAGTAGTCGACGGTCTCGGGATGATTTCTGTACATCTTCGCATCGGATCAGCCTGACGGTGCCACTCCAGCCGGGTCCGTAACCTGGCGCTCACAACCGAGGGGATCCACGTCGTCTAGATTAAGATGACGCCAGAAATTTTTGCGCTGACCTCGATCCGGTATAGCCTAGAGCTGCAAAAGGGCCAGGTTTGACTTTCGGTGAAGCTCAACCTAACAACGAGTCGTAGTAGCGAAGAGCGAGAGAGAATGAGAGAGAGAGACAGAGAGCGAGAAAGAGAGAGAGAGAGAGTGGGAGAGAGACGTTGTATGCTTTGTTCAAACCTACACCAAGCTATCAAATTCCCCATCATCGTTGAGGTAGTACATTGAGTAGCTCAGGATTCCTTGCGTTATGTTTTCGACGGTAAGAAAGAAGTGAATCAGCGGGTCGCCTAAAACACAGAATTCTGCTGGTTAGTAAGCGCCAGGATCGACCCCCATCCGGCAACTAGGCAAAACGACGACTACGCTGAAAGGCAAAACCGCATAAAAACAAGGACAAAAACAAGAACAATATTTTAAAAAATCCAAATTACTATCCGAATGGCTCTACTTACGCTCAAACCAGTAGCTGTAGCGAAACGTTCCGACAGCCGGGCCCGTCGTCGACGGGTAGCCATAACTGAGCTCGTCTGTATACCTTGTGTCGATGCCATTGGTACTGTTCTGGATTTCAGCTTTACCGGCTCCAGAATACCTAGCTTACCCTTAGTAACAAATAATTGAAGTGAAACGGCTTGGTCGTGCACGTGATGTCGAAGATGGCTTTGCCGAAACGAAGAGTCGCGATGGTGTTGCTCCACAATAGTTCAGGGATCGTGGTACGGCCGTCACTGAAAATTACGGTAGGCGGAGTGAGAGAGCGGGAGTGGGATAGGGAGAGAGAGAGAGAGAGAGAGAGAGAGAGAGGGGGAGAGAGGGGAGAGAAAGTAAGCGCGAGCGAGCAAAAATTACAGCGACAGCGCATGATTAGGGGAAACCTTTGCGTCACCTTTCTCTCTCTCTCTCTCTCTCTCTCTCTCTCTCGCTCCGGCTCGCAGGTTCTTTCGATCTATCTCTCTCCTTCGCACTCTTTCGCACTGTCTCTCTCGCACTCTTTCGCACTGTCTCTCTCGCACTCTCTCTATCTCTCTCTCTTTTTCTCTCTCTCTTTCTCTCTCTGTCTCTCTCTTTCTCTGGTTCTCTCGGCCTTTCTCTCTCCCACCATGTGAATTTATCCACAAATCGTTTCGAGTCCAACGCATCCTCGATCGATCCGAGATAACCATCAAACACGCAGTCATCCTCATTCTATCAAATTTAATTTTCTTGAGTTTTAAGTACTGTATAAACCTACCGTATCCCCGCCCAACGGCCTAATCTCGGTGAAGGACACTCGGTTTCCACGAGATGGCGTTACAAAAGTGTGTATTATCTCGGCCCCGATTTTGGTAAACGATTGCGGTGGGTTGTAGAGCACCACGTGGGCAAGGAGGTCAGGTGGTACTAAAAAATCGTAAAAATCGTAATACGACAGATTATGAATCGATACCTTTAAAAAAAGCATCAGAAAGCACTGTAAACACATAGACATAGTGTAAATATTTGTCAGCCAGTTTTGTAAATTGTACCAATTCGGAAATGGTGATTGGAGGTGTGATATCAGCAACGATTAACGAGACCCCATAGGCTTCGGAAGAAGTCCAGGTGCTAAAAATCAAAAAATGTAACGACCGAAGAGAAAGAGGTAGCGAGTGAGTGAGAGAGAGAGTGCGACATCGCGAGAGATAGAGACCGAAAGAGACCCAGAGAGACAGCGAGAGCGAGAGAGTGCTAGGGAGAGAGTGAGAGAGGGTAATAGAGAGAGTGCGAGACAGTGCAAAAGAGTGAGAGTGCGATGGAAAGAGGGGGAGAGAGAGAGAGAGCTAGTTGGAGCGAAAGAGACCCACTAGGTCTTTGATTCTTCCACTACCACACTGTCGTTGAACTTAAATGGAACGCCTTCAAAGCGTGGTTTCGGATCGTCGAGCGAGCACGACAACCCGATGATAAAACGAAGGCTGCAACCTTCGCATTCTGCCTTGATCGTCATTTTCTGCAATATGCCGTTTGGTAGAAATTATTGGAAACGATACCTTTCCATCTAAACTACTGCGATGATAGGTGGTTGATGGCAAAGTTGGGGTGAGATTGATGTTGATGACAGCCACGGTTATTTCTGAAAGATGACTTACCTAGGCTTGGCTCGGCTTCGGCTTAGGCTTCGGTTTCGGATAAAGCTTCGGCTTACGCCTGAGCTTAGCTCCTGGCCTTCGTCATCTCACCCACCTTGTATCGAAAAGATCAACCAAAAACGGATCCAAAACATCGACATTTAGAGGGCCTGCGAAAACTTCGAGAACACGAGTATTTGGGAAGGAGTTAAGCCGATGTTTCTCCTTATCAGTGCCAAGTTTGATCGAGTGTTACGTTCTTGAGGGTTGCGTGAGGGTTGCGTGACCGGTTCCGGTGTTTGATGCTTGCTTTGTAAGCCTAAGCCTACGTCTGAGCCTACGCCTAATCCCCCAGCCAAGCCCAAGCCCAAACCGAAGCCTAAGCTTCAGCCTAGTCCTAGGCATAAGCCTAAGCAGGCGATGCAATTGAAGCTTATAGAAAACCAACCAATTTATTGCAACAAATAGAATAACAAGAAAATCACAAACATTCTGGAAATAGAATTTCGGAAAGCACTTTTTGTACTTCTTGATGTTGTTGTGCTAGGGGCGAACTCAACCAGGGGCACGCAGTCGATACCGGGATCTTCATGCCACATCTCCAGCCGAACCATCGCCTTACCAGGGGCTTGCAGAAAAGGTAGAAAAGTAAGCTGAAAACCGTTAAATGTGATATTTTTGGCCAAGACGCGACTTTTTAAGTAGTAGTCGAATTTGATTAATTTAAAAACTATACCCAAATATCGGCTAAACTCCAGATAACCCCCCCCCAGCCGACACCCACCTACCGTATCTCGGCTCCCTGTTTATCTACAGGTGTGTAAAGCATACCAAAATACTCGCCACAGCAAGACGAACATTTTGGTATACTTTACACATCTGTAGATGAACAGGGAGCCGAGATACAAAAGTTGGGTGCCGGCTGGGGGGGTTATCTGGAGTCTTACCCAAATATCATCCACGCCAGCTGCACAGTAGACCGCCGTGGAGTTGCTGTCGAAGACGTAGCTAAAGTTGTTTTTTAACTGGTAACATCAAAATAACTACAGTTAAATCGACCCCTATGAAATTCCGATTGTGAAAATACTGCAAAATTGGAAGAGAAGCCGGAAACGCGACACCGGAAAATTTCGCCGGGCCGGGCCAGGCCGGGCAAGCCAAAAATCGTAAAATTCCCGAATTTTGCGGATCGACCTTCAAGTGTCGGCATTTGGACCGTCGGCATTTATTTATGGTCGGGGTTTTAGTTAAAAAACATCCCTACCTATTTTTACCCGGTTCAAGCACGTTCTGCACGCCTATGTCCAGCCAAAGTTGCCCCTTTTTGAACTTCAGGACAGTGACGGTCAGGAAGCGGCCTAAAGGTATCGTCCCTTTAAGCCTATCCCTTTAAGGTGCACTTCCGGAAACTCGCCTCCAACCCAATGTTTCTGTCGCATCGCCGTATCGTCAATGATCGGATAGTAGCGACTCAGAAATTCCTTGTACTGAACCTCACCGGGCAGGGTGGAGATGTTCTAGGCGGTTGACGGACATTGTAGCTGAATCTCTCGTGCTGTTTCTCACTCGCTCTCTCTCTCTCTTGCTCGCTCTCTTACTGCTCACCGAATCTTCGATCTCCTGAGAGTCAGCGTTGGCCGTCACGACGATGTCGTACGAACAGCTATCGAAAACGATCCTGATAGATGGTCGTTGCCAATGCTGATTCCACAGAACGCGTTGATGGCTTCTGGAGTGGCTTTGCTTGAGAGAGAGAGAGAGAGAGAGAGAGAGAGAGAGAGAGAAAGGGAGAGGGATAACGAGACAGAGAGAATGCTAGAGAGAATGCTAGGGAGAGTGAGAGAGAGAGCGAGAGAGAGAGAGAGAAAGAGCTAGAGAGAATATCATACATTTCGTAGCTGTTGATGAACAGTTGATCCGCGGCAACTTTGGTCGACAAACCGGCGTACGCTTCAAACTTGCAGTTGGCACCTGTCTGAACGAAGTTAGGCTTAGGCTTAGGCATGGGCTCAAGCTTAGGCTTAAATCACCAACATTTCGGCTCGCCAACGTCGCCTGCATAAATGCCAATGAACTCAAGGCCCGGCTGATGAAGTAGTGAACATCTCCAGCTCCTATTGCTTGAAAATGCTGCGGATCCGGAACTGCTAGCACCGCGTGCACCAGGATATTTGGTCGGACTTAGCAATTGTAATTAAACATAAAATTTTTGTTACTTTTATAGTAATATTCAGACGTCACAGTAAATGCGTAGCTGTAGTTGGACCAGGCATGGGTTAAGCTCTTGAATTCCGACGTCTCCTGCAGGGTCAATGGATTCGGGAGGTCCCGAGCTCGCAGCGAGGTTCCATACGACAACTTGGATGTCCAAGTACTGTAATTTTTAAGTATAAACGTTTTTGCCTTTCAAAAATGGACCTACCTTACAAAAAAAAATTTACTAATATTTGTATTTAAGCAATTTTTACATATAAATTTCAGGTTATGAAATTTGGCAATATTTTAATAACACCCACTACAACAATCGATCGTGGTCTAGCTGATTTCCAAACATTGTGAACGGCATTTTTTCAAAGAGCGGAGATCCGAGACCAATTGGTCCTTGGAGGCCGACGTCGAGGCGTAACCTGCACTTCGAGCCGCAGACGGCGTGGACGGTGTAATTCTAAAGGTATGCTAAACTCAGGCCTAGGTTAGGCTTAGGCTTAGGCTTAGGCTTAGGCTTAGGCTTAGGCTTAGGCTTAGGCTTAGGCTTAGGCTTAGGCTTAGGCTTAGGCTTAGGCTTAGGCTTAGGCTTAGGATTAGGCTTAGGCTTAGGCTTAGGCTTAGGCTTAGGCTTAGGCTTAGGCTTAGGCTTAGGCTTAGGCTTAGGCTTAGGCTTAGGCTTAGGCTTAGGCTTAGGCTTAGGCTTAAGCTTAGGCTTAGGCTTAGGCTTAGGCTTAAGCTTAGGCTTAGGCTTAGACTTAAGCTTAGGCTTAGGCTTGGGCTTAGGCTTAGGCATAGGCTTAGGCTTAGGCTTAGGCTTAGGCTTAGGCTTAGGCTTAGGCTTAGGCTTAGGCTTAGGCTTAGGCTTAAGCTTAGGCTTAGGCTTAGGCTTAGGTTTAGGCTTAGGCTTAGGCTTAAGCTTAGGCTTAGGCTTAGACTTAACCTTAGGCTTAGGCTTAGGCTTACGCTTTTCCTTGGGCATAGACTTAACTCACCTTTATACTGATAAAATGGGACCTTGCCATGCCAACCGTCGGTATCTCGGCAGTCAACTTATCCGTGCACGGTGTTGCAGAATTTACTAAATTAGTATGATAGCTTTTTGCCTTTTTTTGGGGGCTGATTTTGTACCTGTTCTCAGAAGATCCCAACACAAGATTAAGCCAGCAAAAAGCATCAGAACTCGGGGTGGGGGATCGGGTACAATCACACAACTGCGAGAAGCGCACACATCCGCATTACTCCAGCTTACAGGACCGGACTTATAGATAAGCGCGCCGGGGTGTTTGGTTTTCAGGGTAGAAACAGTCATTTCAGGAACTTTGCTTTAAGGTTTATAAAAATTAAGGGACCAAAAATCCGAAACTTGGCATGTGGATTGGATTTGGCTGGGGGATTACTGTAGAGCTAGGTCGCATTTTATGAAAACATGGAGCATGGATTATACATCGCAAATCTGGAGTGCGGTGCTAATGCAGTTAGGGGGGGGGCAGCCCGAATTTGGTAGTAAGGGATTACGAGACGCTCCGCTTAAGCTACTTGGTTTTCTGCTTAAGCCTAGGCTTAACTTAGCTTTAACTAAGCTTAGCTTAGGCTTAGGCTTAAGCTTAAGCCCAAGCTAAGCTTAACTTGAGCTTTAAATTGCCTTAGGTGGTCAAAATGGGGTCATTTAGGACTAAGCTTAGAGCGAAGCTTAGCTTGGCTCAAGCTAAGCTTAGGCTTCGTTTGTATGAAGCTAAGCCTAGGCTTAGGCTTGGCTTAGCTTTTCCAGAGGCTTCGAGTTTAAAAAACGGCATTTGGAGCGTCTTGTAGTCAAAATCGGGACTGCCCCCCAAGTGCATTAGCACCCTGGAGTGCTGTACGTGGAGGTGTAACGTTCCGATAGTACGCTGGAGTACGCCGTACTACTAGAACAATTATGATGGCGGCAAAGCTTCAAAGAAAAACGGTGGATAGGAAATTACAGTTTTCGTCACTATCTTTCCCTCGCTCTCTCTCTCTCTCTCTCTCTCTATCTCCCTCGCCCTCTCTTTCTCTCTTTCTTTCTTTCTCTCTCTTCCCTAGCCGTTCGCTTCCCCTGAGAATCCAAAATAAAAATATTTTTGCTCGCTTTCCACAAATTATTTTTCTGGAGATCTAATTGGGAATGACAAACCCTTCCACAAAATGCAGTTTTTAATTTTTAAATCTGAAAGATACTTCTCAAATTCTGTTTAGTGTGTCCCGAAATACCTCGTCCCATTAGTGCAGTGAGCAATACAGAGAAGTACTACTTGCTCCTTTTTACGCACCCAGACGGGCCGCAGAATATTGCTAGACTTTTTCTTATACCACGAATGTGGTGCGGCCTGATGGCGCATCAAATTTTCCGCCCCACGACTCCATTCAGCCCGAGACAACGGGAATTACGGTAGCACCAGGGCCCTGGGACCAGCCTATATAAACCACTGGTAATCTTCTAGGCAATGCAAAATTATTGGTCTTGACATCGGAGTACTCCTGACGAATTGTAGGATTATTATGGGTACGATCCCGGGTCGACGGACTTTTTTATTTTTTGAGGGTTTACTGTAGGTTTAAGGATTCGAAAATATGTTCATCTTGCTGAGAAAAATATTGTCTTTTTGGTAGCATTAATAAAGTAGGCAGTAGGAATTAACTAAAAGTCATAAAAGTCGATTGTCGGCTTTCCGAGCTAAAATTTATCGCGATTTTCCGTGTTTTACTGCACTTTTCTGCACCTTCGGATGAGAAATCCCGTAGCGCAAATGAGTTTCTAATAGTCTACGTCGCACTACAATCCGCAAACTATCACCTCTCATTTTTCGCACTGCCCTACGCTACGTTTCGCCCCATTCCGTTGCGTTCCGTTACGTCCCGTTACGTTCCGTTACATTCCGTTTCGTTGTACGTCTTCCTTCTTTCCAAAATCCCTTCAAAGTAGCATCAACAATGCTCAAAAATCACTTGGTGTATCTGAATGGGGCGCTTGGAGCGGGGATAAATATACTCCTAATGTACTTCATCATCACTGATCACCAGGTATGATCATCATCATCAAGTTTTCGGGGTAGATTCGGCAGCAGAATGTGGAAATACAACTTACATTACGTACTGTAGCCTTAGCAAGCAAAATTATCAACAAAATTACATAAATTTTCCTAGGGCAAGACGAAAAATTATCGCTATATGCTGGGGCTGATCACGCTGTATAACATATACTACAGCATCGCATTATGCGTCATCGACATGGTAGGTTACGGTAGCGAGGCGAGGAGAGAGTTAGAGGGAGAGAGGGAGAGAGGGAGAGAGAGAAAGAGAGAGAGAGAGAGACAACGAGATGGAGACGCAGACTTCATTGTGTTGTAGATCCTCCTCATCGACGACCGTGGTTTCCTAATGTTTAGCGCCAACTTTGCGCCCTACGGCTGGTGGCCATCCTACCTAGCCTCATTGGTAATTTTACAGACATAATTATTGATTTTTAATTTCCATTTCCAGGTCTACGTCGACAATTTTACCGTATCCCTAGCGTTACTGACTGTACATTGCCTGTATCGCTATGTGAAGATTACTGGGTGAGAGATAGAGAGGAGAGAGAGAGAGAGAGAGAGCGAGAGAGAGAGAGAGAGCGCGAGAGAGTGAGAGAGCAAGATAAAGCAAGATAAAAATTTTCAGCAAACACAAATTCCTCTTCGACACACCATTGGCTATTTTCGGGGTTACCGTAGTCAGCCTTGGCTCTGGGATCGTCTGGCTGCTATTCTGCGCTCTTTCCATGTCGGTAGGTGTCTTTTGTAGTTCCCTAGCATCTTTTCTAGAGCTTATTTTTAATATTAATTTTAAACCTCAATTTTTTTTCTTCCAGTCAAGCTACGAGCGTTCGGAGTACAGCCGCGCAATCATCTGGGAAATGCACAGCATCGACACAAGGGAACTCGGGTATTTGGGGCCGATCTATTTGGTAGCTACCGTAGGCCAGAAACGAGAATGAGAGTTGTTTTTAGTACCCTGACGCGTCTGGAGTTGATCGGGTCCTATGGAAAAATTTCATTGGATCGGCTGGTTGTATGCTGATCATGGTCAGCCTCTACACCGCCATCTGGGTGTTTGGCATACGACTGTAAGTATCGGAGTGTTCGGAATGTAGCGAAGTATGCATCGCAACCCCGCCAAAGTTAAAAATTGTGGTATTTATCCAAATTGAACGTTATTCTGGAAACCTAACGCAGCGTATCGGAATTTAACGGAAATCGACGAGAAACCTGAAATTTCAGATTCTTCTTTATCCGAGGCTCCCTCGTTAGTGCTCAGACGAAAAAGATACAGCTTCAATTGATGCAGTTGTTGGTAATTCAGGTAACTTATCAGCGAAATCAATTTATCCCAAATTTTAGGCCACAGTACCACTGATTTTCGAGTACGCGCCATGCCTTATGTGCGTTTGGGGAGGATATATCGGTCCGGCGGTTTTCTCTCTCTCTCATTCTGTCTGTCTCGCTCTCTCTCTCTCTCTCTCTAGCTCACTAACGTTGTTTTTTTAAGGAATCCCCTTCACAAAAGAATACTCATTGTACGGCATGGTCTTCATCTCAGCCTATGCCCCTGTTGATGCCATTTCCAGTATCGTTGGATTTCCGGTAAAAAGCGTATTTCTGGAATTTGGGAACATACTAAAATGGAAATCTAAGAGGCAGCTAGCAAAGATCTTTCGTGAATTGCCATTTACCACGATACGTTCAGATTTATCGCCGACGTCTTCTGAAATGTGCTCGAAGGAGAAAAATCTACTCCACCGGGGGCACCACGATGAAGAGCTCAAATGACAGCGCTGCCTAATTTCAAAAGTCTAAAATATAATTTGTTAAGATAAAAATAGATAAAAATACTCTTAAGACGATTATACTATTCAAAATATATTTGAATAGTATAAATAGTATAATATAAATAGTATAATAGTATAAATCTAATTTTCTTTGCGTATTTTCATCGACCTCTAAAGTCTTAGTCAGCACTCGTCAAAATTTCCATTTTTAAGGTTCAAAAACTATAGATAGCTGTTTTGGGAACAATTACATGTGTTTCTTATATTTATACAATCAAAAAAATGTACATTATACGATATATCAATATGGTTTAAATTAACTTTTCCTCTTTCATCGAACTCGCATTAAAAGTGAATTATCCCCCGCCATCGAGTGTGAATAGGGCAATAGACGATCCATAAAGCTCGAGGTAACTCAAATATATAAATTTTGATAGAAAAACGTAAAAATTACCGATTCCAACCAAAATCAATAGAATATACAGCGAAATAAGCATGTAGCACATCATGTTTTCCAAAAAAAAAGGGAATTCGGGGGGTAAGAGTCGGAATTGAGGAGTAAGAGTGTTTTGCAAAAGTGATTTAGGGTTGTTTTGTCGGAATCGAAACGGCGGGGGCGGAGATGATATTGGCGAACTTGCGTGACGAAAGATTGGGGATTTTTGGTCAAAGAAAAATATGAAATTGAGGCGTTTATCTTGTATCACACGTAAACCGTATTCCTTTAAAATCGAAAAATAATGAAACTATTGTTTTAACCTATTCAAATCGCAATTAAACGCAACAAACTACTATAAAAATGTTCTTCTAATTCTTAACACAGTAATGATGATCGCTGAACCATAAAAAGTCTCGAAATTTTGTCAGAATGTGGCAAAAACCGCTTAATTGCTTAAGTAAACTACGGGCTCTTTTCCGTCAGCGTTTTTCCATTAAAATAAGGCTACAAAAAAAGCAATGAAAAACCTATTTATTTAGAATGCAAAGATATTTTGAAAAGGACGAATTTAAATGCGGAATCGTAAAAAAAAAATTAGCTAAAAAGCTGAAATATGACAACGCCCCGAAAAACCGATTGCGACACTTATTTTGGCTCGGCAAAACTGAGAAATATGGTAAGAGATATCGGTTTTAATATTACTGAAATTGCGAATCATCCTTTCTCAAAAGAAACCGATTACGACATCTATTTTAGCTTATCTACAACTAGTTAAATTAAACCAGTAGTTTAATTAAGTTCTACAAAACGGAAAGAATTAATATATGCTGTATTTCCTGCTTTATAATATAATTTAGCATATTAAATTTCAGACCTGGAGAAAATATACTTTTTACAAGATTTCCAAACTTTCCCAAAACCCGCATACCCCACTGTTTTGGGCTTATCTTGGAACGGGCTCTGGGGGCCAGGCGCGAAAACAACCCCTCCCCTTGCCGCCCCTCTCCCTCTTGACCCGTCCCCCGCCCTCCCTCCCCAGTGCCGCATTAGCTCAGTTGGTAGAGCGTCAGACTTTTAATCTGAATGTCAGGGGTTCGAGCCCCCTATGCGGCTAATCCTTTTTTGCTTTTTTGCCGAATTGTGAGATCGGTTAGAATTTGATTGAAAACGACGTTTTTATCGTTTTTAGAGGAAGTGGTGGTAGCTAATGCATGATTTTCCCGGTAAAGCATAGCCAACCGATTTTTAAGGTTTTTCCATGCTTTGTCGGAGTGGTTATTGCTTTTCGTGACGGTTTATCGTTGCCAAAAACCGATTTTAAGTGGTTTCCGATCAGTAAAAACTAGTTTTAATGGGTCTATACTTTTTTCAATTGCACATTTAGTTCTTTTCATGGCTTGAGGAAGTTTCTATACATTTTTAGGCCTATACGCTGAATGCTCGTCGACGCTTAGAAGTTAAAATGAGCATTTTACAACCATTTTAAGCCCAAATTTTTGATTTAAGGTATAGTTTACAATAATTTAACAGAGCAACTTGCATTTCTAGCTGTTTCGACCTGGAAATTCTAATTTTGTAATTTCTAGAGCCAGGGAAATGTGGCTAACGCTCGAAAACTAAAATTTTTTCTTTAATTCACGTTCACAGCTCGAAAAACTAGATTTTTCCAGGATCTCTGGAACTATTCTCCGCTCTCCCGCAACATCATTGCACAATTTTGCAGCACCAGGCCGCGAATCCGGCTATCCGACCCGGCCCTGATAGCTCAGGCTACATAAAAACGGAAGAAGCCGGAGCAGCAGGAGGAGACGGGTCGGCTACCCCGCCTCTTTCGTCTTAAAATAAATATATCAAAATCGGGGATCGCATTTGATTCCTCTCCTAATGTTTGTTCTCCCTCTCAGCGGGCCCGGGTCATCTGGGGCTTTGGGCCCTCTGTCTTGGAAAAGGATAATTTTGGGGGTAACTGGGCCGGAAAGTAGGATTCCCCGGCATGAAAGATCAACCGCAAGTTCGTGATATATCAGACTTTGGTCCCGTCGAGACGGAATCGAGCGCCTTACTTCGGTCTTTTGAACTGTCCGCTAGGGTTGCACATTTCGGCCCTTTTTCGAACTTGCTTAGATTTTTCAATATATTTTAAGACATGTAAATTGTTAAAATTGGCCCGTTCCATCTGCTGGATATCAGCAGCAACGCGCTAGATCGAAAACTAGTCTGAATATCGCTTAAAAAAGTAAAAACAGTATGATTAATGAGTTCAAACTTTTAAAAAATGCGTTTTACCATTTTCCTGAAACTTTTTCTTAGTCCAGTTAATGGAAAGCGTTGATTTTGACGTTTTCTAGCAGCGTCTTCTAACGTTTTTGTCAGGCTTTTATAGGGAGCCTGCGGCACCATTTTGTTTTTATTCGCCTGACTCGATCTCGTCTCCTGTTTTGTTTGAAATTAAAAATTTTGCATTAGCTTTGTAGTTTGATAATTTTAGTTTGGGGCACCCATTTCTGGAAGCCAGAAAGTAATAGAATAATTCAATCTTTCAAGGTTTACTCTGATAGGTTCCAACCCCATTTCTTTGCTTTCCTTCCCTTTTTTCGGAATTGTAGAACAACATTAAAAATATTTTAGCAAATGTCTGAAGCCGAGATAATCGATATTCCAACAGCGGAACACTGGAAGCAATGGAAACAATTAATTACAGCGGTAGGCTTGTTTTTTGATTTTTTTAAGCATTACACCGCTTTCAGGAAGGCTGGTGCGGGTTCGATGACACGATGCTAACGCTCTTTCCAATATCAGAGAATGTAAAAATGGTAGTAGCGGTTGATAGTACAGGTTTGTAGCTTGTAATATTTTGCAAAAACAAAAAATAAAGATGTCATCTAGATTCTCAGGAAACAAAACTCGTAAAAAACTAAATGTTCATTTTAGACAAATCCTTCCTCGGCTCGATAGTGTGGGCAGAAAACGACGATCTCATTTGCATTGATACCTATTACGTGGTAACTTTTCAGCTCCGAAATTCCTTTTACCAAATTAAAGCGTTAAAGTTGGTTACCATTCAAACGAGGATCAAAAATTACAGATATAAATTTAGAAAGCAAGTAGTCGAGGCCGAGGGGTCGGGCGAAAAATGTGGAAACGAATGAAGGAGCGGCTCGACCTGAAAAAACCGATGATGCTCAAGGCAGGTCAGCCGAATTTGAATTCAATTTTTTTAGTGAATTATATTTACCATTTTTTCATAGAGGTTGCCTAAAAAAATAGTAAATTAGTCAATCAAAAGTTTTTAGAAGACAACATGAAATCCAAGTACATGTCTGAGGAATTCCCATGTTTGGGCCCCGCGCAAACTTGTGTCGAGCCGAGGAAGGATCAGCTTTTGGTAGGCTTTGACGAATTTTACGAGATTGCTAGCTCTAATAACCCCCATGTTATTAATTTATATACCTAAATTACCTAAATCTGATGCATTACTTATTTCCAGGAGGCTGCTCGAAGGCTACAAAGTCCAACGATCGAGAAATCAGAAGAGCTACGCTACGTATCAATCCAGAAACTTAACGGCATCGATCTAGAGGCGTTCTATAATTTTGATAGAAAGGTGGGTTGTAAATAAAAATATATCCTTAAACTTTTTTATAAATGGATTCGAAACCCTCAAAGCCCACCCATGAATCCACTAGGGGTAGACAACTACGTAAAATATCAAAAAACAATCGCCTTTATTTTAACTTTTCCTGTAGTCTTCAGCAAAAAACTAGGCAAAATGTATGCTGAACCGAGGTTCTTCCTAAGTTATCTGGAGTTTTGCTCAGCTGTCGAGACCTAGTGGATAGAAAGGGTGGATTCTCGCCCCTCCTAGCCCCTTAAAAGCGCATCGTTGTCCTAAAGCTACCATTTTCCAGGCAACGGGCCGACAACGCCGAAAACTGCTCGATGCCCTCTTCAAATTACCTTGCGTAACCGGTGGCGTGCTGTTGAACGAGCTCGGGAAGGTGGTCGGCTTCTCGATGGTCGCCACAGCAATTCCGGAAGGGACTTACAAATTGGCGCCCCTGTATGCTGAAGATGATAATGTAGCTGGGAGGTTAATCGAGGAGATTATGGGTGAGTATTTCATTATCTCTCTATCTCTCTCTCGCTCTCTCTCTCCCTCTCTCTCTCTGGCTTTCTCTCTTTCTCTCATCTCGCCTTTATTCAACACTGAGAATTATGCAAATTTCAGGCGAAGTCGATTCCGGAGACCACGTCATCCAGTTGCATATCCCAGAAGGCTGTCGTGGCCACTCCCGATTTCAGCCCCTTTTTGAGGAACTCGGCGTACTCGTTGAATTCGACTCAACGGCCCTCTACTCTCAACAGTACAAAAATCCCACGAATCTCGGCCTTCTCTATGTGAACCACGATAATTTCATGCATTTTGATTTGTGAATCGATCGATTTTGCCAGGTGGCTTTTTGCATTTGTATAAAAATCAACGTTTGCAAATTGAAACAAAGAGAGAGAGAGAGAGAGAGAGAGAGAGAGAGTGAGAGAGTGAGAGAGATAGGAGAAAGGAGAGAGGAGAGAGGAGAGAAAGGGGTGGTGGGAAAGAAATCGGGACACAATTTTTTTGAATACAAATTTATGGAATTTCGATGGTTTGCGAAGCTCGAACTCGAATGAAAATGCAGCGGCATTTAATGCCATATTTTGTTAAATACCTTTATCAAAAACGCAGCTTTCACATTGACGCCTGAACGGGGACAGCGATGACCGGTGCGTCGAAACCAGGAGCTGGAGCTGGAGCTTCGGCTGTGTCGCTCTTCAGAAATAATAATATTAAGCTTCGGGTTGTCAAAGTGCTTCTATGCATTGAAGAGGAAATTTAGAATTAATCGTAAAATAAGCCCACTGCTACGGTATCGGGCGCGGAAGGGTGAGTAGCGTCCAAGGTTGCGGTATCCGCAGCTTCCGGAGCAGGAGCAGGAGCAGGAGGAGGTGGCGAAGGTGGCGATTGCTTCGGAGTAAGGGCATTCTGAATTTATAATACAAACTCTAAGTCGTGACCTACTTTTCCTTGGATCCATCGCTTAACCCTAGCTGGTTGTTGGTTTCTTTGCGCCGCTAAACTTAAGTTCGAACCTTCTCGACGGTCAAGAAAACATTTTTAAAGGACTTAAAAAGACATGGTCTTTTTTTTCTCCCTTGATTCTACTGGGTCCCAAAAAAACACCCCCTCTAGCGGTCCGGGGGAAACTCACTAGGGAAGTGCAAATAAAAAACCCCGCAAACCGTTTAGCAAAAATATGGGTCTGATAGAGTCGGCGACGGGGATTCCGAAACTGCAATCAGAATTTGCTAAACGCTTAATACAAAATAGTTATGAGCATTTTAAGTTTTGCACTACATTGTCCGCCCTCCCTTATGAGCCCCTCCCAAAGATGGGTGCCCGCCTGTCGAGTGGTGTAGTGGCTAACTAGCATGCTTCTGGAGCGCAGGGTCTCTGGTTCGACTCCCCGGTCATGCAAAACTTTTTGCTTTTTGGTCAAAGTCAACAACTTTAGACTTTTTCAAAGTTTCGAAGTCGAACAGGTCGTTCTCTTAATTTTTAAATTTTTGAAACTGATTGCAAAGTGGTGGCGGGAGTGTCAGAACTCTTGCGGATAGGGCACTAAAAAATTCACTTCTATTTTTTTTTGTAAGGCAGACCTAGACGCAGTCAATAATAAAGAAAATTTTAAAAAATCTAAATTTCGGACTTTTATTTGCTTAGGCTTAGGCTAAGGCTTAGGCTTAGGCTTAGGCTCAGGCTTAGGCCTAGGCTTAGGCTTAGGCTTAGGCTTAGGCTTAGGCTTAGGCTTAGGCTTAGGCTTAGGCTTAGGCTTAGGCTTAGGCTTAGGCTTAGGTTAGGCTTAGGCTTAGGCTTAGGCTTAGGACGAGCCCCCGGACTGGTATGCTTGTTTGGGCCGGCCGGATTTGTTGGGGCATTTGTTCTCGGCGCGTTGCACCGCTAGATACCTGGTTGTTGATTTTTGTTGGATCGGGCTACGAAGTTAGCCGTCCATAGCAGCCCTAGCCTAAGCACTACACCGAGAGATTTCCGGAACGGCGCCGGCTACCTTAGTAAGAATAGGGTGGTGGTCCCCAGGAGGTGTCGTTGTTGCTGATGCTCCTCCCTCAACCTTCCCTCCCGTACGTAGAGTAGCTCTAGCAACTACCTGAGCTGCGATCTGCTGAGACCCGGCCCTGAATGCGACCTTTTTTACGACAAATTTCGCAATCATATCGACCCCC
>CATQJA010001080.1:0-22712 GCA_958295435.1 Mesorhabditis spiculigera | reverse complement strand
TCGGGCTACGAGGATTAGCCGTCCATAGGAGCCTCTAGCCTAAGCAACTACACCGAGAGATTGCCGGAACGGCGCCAGTTACCACGGTTTAGAATAGGAGTGGTGATCCCCAGGAGGTGCCGTCGTTTCTGATGCTCCTCCTCAACCTTCCACTCCCGTACGTAGAGTAGCTCTAGCATCTACCTGAGCTGGTGATCCGCTGAGACCCGGCCCGAATGCGGACCTTTTTACGACGAATTTCGCAATCATATCGACCCCCTAGATCAACCAGATAAATCTGTGCCTGCATTTTTGCTACCGAAAACCGTTTCTCTGAAGCCTGGAGGTCCTGGTTAATCTGTTACGATTTTTTTGAATGTTGCAACTCCGAAGGCCTCGTCGACCAGGCCTTCCAAGCTCCATTCCGCGAGAAATCGGGGGCGCGAAATCGCTTTGATGTAAAAAACGAAAGAACCAAAAAATAGTACCGAAAACCGTTATTTCTGAAGCCCGGAGGCCCTGGTTTAATTGCTGATTCTTGAATGTTGCAACCAGGGCAGCCTTTCGTCGACCAGGCCTTCCAAGCCCCATTCCGCGAGAAAACGACCGCGCGAAAGCGCTTTGATGTGCA
Source organism: Mesorhabditis spiculigera (assembly GCA_958295435.1). Taxonomy (NCBI): domain Eukaryota; kingdom Metazoa; phylum Nematoda; class Chromadorea; order Rhabditida; family Rhabditidae; genus Mesorhabditis; species Mesorhabditis spiculigera. The sequence goes on along the minus strand of CATQJA010001080.1, from coordinate 22,102 downwards.
CCCTGAAAGAGCACCAAAAATAGTACCGAAAACCGTTTCTTTCGAAGCCCCGGAGGCCCTGGTTTAATTGTTGTCACTTTTTGAAACGTTTATTTTGATGGTTTACGACTAAAGGGGGACTACATGGATTTTTCTGAAATCTTCAACAAAAAAATTTCTGAGAAATTCATCACGCATTTCAATGCAGCGGAGTGAGCACCAAAAATAGTACCGAAAACGTTTCTTCCGAAGCCCTGGAGGCCTCCTGGTTTAATTGCTACGATTTTTTGAATGCTGCAACTAGGCAGCCCGCGTCGACTAGGCCCTCCAAGCCTGATCCGGCGAAGAAATCGACCGTGCGAAATCAGTTTGATGTGTGCACCTGAAAGAGCACCAAAAAGAACATGAAACAGTTTCTTTCCAAGCCCCGGAGGTCCTGGTTTAATTGCTACGGATTTTTTGAATGTTGCAAATAGGCAGCCCCGTCGACCAGCCTTCCAAGCCCGGATTCCGTGAGAAATTGACCGCGCAAGAAATCGCTTTGATGTGGGTGCACTGAAAGAGCACCAAAAAAATAGTACCGAAAACAGTTTTCTCGAAGCCCGGAGGCCCTGGTTTAATTGCTATATTTTTGGAAACCTTGGTTTGATGGTTTACTGTAAAGTGGGACCGCATGGATTTTTTCGAAATTACCAAAAAAATTTCGAGAAATTCATCACGAACTTCGGGATGGTGCAGCTGAGAAAGAGCACCAAAAAAATGAGTACCGGAAAACAGTCTTCCGAGTTCCGGGAGGCCCTGGTTTAATTGCTACGATTTTTTGAATTGTTGTAATGTTTATGACCTGTCAGGGGGACCACATGGACTTCCGGATTCCAAAAAATTTCGCGAGAGAAATCGACCGCGCGGAAACGTTCGGATGTGTGCACCTGAAAGAGCACCAAAATAGTACCGAAAATCGCTTTTCGAAGCTACCGGAGGCCCTGGTTTAATTGCTACGATTTTGAATGTTGCAACTAGGCAAGCCCTCGTCGACCAGGCCTTCCAAGCCCATTCCGCGAGAAATCGACCGTGCGGAAATCGCTTTGATGTGTGCACCTGAAAGAGCACCAAAAATAGTACCGAAACTACCGTTTCTTCTGAAGCCTGGAGGCCCTGGTTTAATTGCTACGATTTTGAAACGTTTGGTATTGATGGTTTACGACTAAAAGGGGCCTTACATGGATTTTTTCGGAATTTACCAAAAAATTTCGAGAAATTCATCACGCACTTCGATGTGGAGCTGAAAGAGCACCAAAAATAGTACCGAAAACAGTTTCTTCCCGAAGCCCGGCCTGGACGGCCCCTGGGTTTAATTGCTACGATTTTTGAAACTTTTGTTTGATGGTCTATCGACTAAAGGGGGACTAAAACACGGATTTTTTTCGAATTTACCAATAAAATTTCGAGAAATTCATCACGACTTTGAAGTGTGGAGCTGAAAGAGCACCAAAAATAGTACCGGAACCGTTTCTTCCGAGAGGCCCTGGAGGCCCTGGTTTAATTACAAGAGCTTTGAACTGTTGGTTTTCAACTAAGGGCACCCTGGTTTTCACAAGGACTTCCAAGACCATTTCGCGAGAAATTGACCACGCGACTTCGATGTGGAACCTGAAAGAGCACCAAAAATAGTTACCGAAAACCGTTTCTTTGAAGCCCCGGAGGCCCTGGTTTAATTGCTACGTTTTTGAAATTTTTGTTGTAATAGGTTTACAGCTTCAGGGGGACCACATGGAATTTTCGGAATTTACCAAAAACCATTCCGCGAGAAATTCATCACGCGAAACCCTTCGATGTGGAGCTGAAAGAGCACCAAAAATAGTACCGGAAACAGTTTCTTCCGGAAGCCCCGGAGGCCCTGGTTTAATTGCTACGATTTTTTGAAACTTTTTTTTTGATGGTTTACGACTAAAGGGGGGACCACATGGATTTTTTCGGAATTTACCAAAAATTTCTGAGAAATTCATCACGCACTTCGATGTGGAGCTGAAAGAGCACCAAAAATAGTACCGAAAACAGTTTCTTCCCGAAGCCCCGGAGGCCCTGGTTTAATTGCTACGATTTTTTTGAAACTTTGGTTTGATGGTTTACGACTAAAGGTGGGACCACATGGATTTTTTTCGGAATTTACCAGGCATAATTTCGGAGAAATTCATCACGCACTTCGATGTGGAGCTGAAAGAGCACCAAAATAGTACCGAAAACAGTTTCTTCCGAAGCCCCGGAGGCCCTGGTTTAATTGCTACGATTTTTTGAATGTTGCAACTAGGCAGCCCTCGTCGACCAGGCCTTCCAAGCCCCATTCCGCGAGAAATCGACCGTGCGAAATCGCTTTGATGTGTGCACCTGAAAGAGCACCAAAAATAGTACCGAAAACCGTTTCTTCCGAAGCCCGGAGGCCCTGGTTTAATTGCTACGATTTTTTGAATGTTGGATTTAGGTTAGCCTTCGTCGACCAGGCCTTTCCAAGACCGAATCCGCGAGAAATTGACCACGCGAAATCGCTTCGATGTGGCACCTGAAAGAGCACCAAAAATAGTACCGAAAACCGTTTCTTCCGAAGCCCCGGAGGCCCTGGTTTAATTGCTAGGATTTTTTGAAACTTCTATTTTTGATGGTTTACGACTAAAGGGGGACCACATGGATTTTTCGGAATTTACCAAAAATTTCGAGAAATTCATCACGCACTTCAATGTGGAGCTGAAAGAGCACCAAAAATAGTACCGAAAACCGTTTCTTCCGAAGCCCCGGAGGCCCTGGTTTAATTGCTGCGATTTTTTGAAACTTTTATTTTTGATGGTTTACGACCAAAGGGGGGACCACATGGATTTTTCCGGAATTTACCAAAAAAATTTCGAGAAATTCATCACGCACTTCAATGTGGAGCTGAAAGAGCACCAAAAATAGTACCGAAAACCGTTTCTTCCGAAGCCCCGGAGGCCCTGGTTTAATTGCTACGATTTTTGAATGTTGCAACTAGGGAGCCCCGTGGACCGGCCTTCAAGACCATTCCGCGAGAAATCGACCGCGCGAACGCTTTGATGTGTGCACTGAAAGAGCACCAAAAATAGTACCGAAAACCGTTTCTTCCGAAGCCCCGGAGGCCCTGGTTTAATTGCTACGATTTTTTGAAACTTTTGGTTTTGATGGTTTACGACTAAAGGGGGACCACATGGATTTTTTCGGAATTTACCAAAAAAATTTCGAGAAATTCATCACGCACTTCGATGTGGAGCTGAAAGAGCACTAAAAATAGTACCAAAACCGTTTCTTCCGAACCCCCGGAGGCCCTAGTTTAATTGCTACGATTTTTTGAAACTTTTTGGTTTGATGGTTTTACGACTAAAGGGGGACCACATGGATTTTTTCGGAATTTACCAAAAAAATTTCGAGAAATTCATCACGACTTCAATGTGGACCTGAAGAGCACCAAAATGAGTACCAAAAACCGTTTCCTTCCGAAGCCCCGGAGGCCCTGGTTTAATTGCTACGATTTTTTGAATTTTGCAACTAGGCAGCCCTCGTTGACCAGGCCTTCCAAGCCCCATTCCGCGAGAAATCGACCGTGCGAATCGCTTTGATGTGTGCACCTGAAAGAGCACCAAAAATAGTACCGAAAACCGTTTCTTCCGAAGCTCCGGAGGCCCTGGTTTAATTGCTAACGATTTTTTGAATGTTGCAGTTAGGCAGCCCTCGTCGACCAGGCCTTCCAAGCCCATTCCGCGAGAAATCGACCGTGCGAAATCGCTTTGATGTGGACCTGAAAGAGCACCAAAAATAGTACCGAAAACCGTTTCTTCCGAAGCCCCGGAGGCCCTGGTTTAATTGCTACGATTTTTTGAAACTTTTATTTTGATGGTTTACGACTAAAGGGGACCACATGGATTTTTTCGGAATTTACCAAAAATTTCGAGAAATTCATCACGCACTTCGATGTGGAGGCTGAAGAGCACCAAAAATAGTACCGAAAACCGTTTCTTCCGAAGCCCCGGAGGCCCTGGTTTAATTGCTACGATTTTTTGAAACGTTTGGTTTTGATGGTTTACACGACTAAAGGGGGACCACATGGATTTTTTCGGAATTTACCAAAAAATTTCGAGAAATTCATCACGCACTTCAATGTGGACCTGGAAGAGCACCAAAAATAGTACCAAAACCGTTTCTTCCGAAGCCCCGGAGGCCCTGGTTTAATTGCTACGATTTTTTTGAATGGTTTTGCAACTAAGGGGCAGCCTTCGTCGACCAGGCCTTCCAAAACCCATTTCGCGAGAATTCGACCGCGCGAAATCGCTTCGATGTGTGCACCTGAAAGAGCACCAAAAATAGTACCGAAAACAGTTTCTTCGAAGCCCCGGAGGCCCTGGTTTAATTGCTACGATTTTTTGAAACGTTTATTTTTGATGGTTTACGACTAAAGGGGGACCACATGGATTTTTTCGGAATTTACCAAAAAAAATTTCGACAAATTCATCACGCACTTCAATGTGGACCTGAAGAGCACCAAAAATAGTTACCGAAAACCGTTTCTTCCGAAGCCCCGGAGGCCCTGGTTTAATTGCTACGATTTTTTGAACCTTTTGGTTTTGATGGTTTACGACTAAAGGGGGACCACATGGATTTTTCGGAATTTACCAAAAAATTTCGAGAAATTCATCACGCACTTCAATGTGGAGCTGGAAGAGCACCAAAAATAGTACCAAAAACCGTTTCTTCCGAAGCCCCGGAGGCCCTGGTTTAATTGCTACGATTTTTTGAATTTTTGCAACTAAGGGGAAGCCCTCGTCGACCAGGCCTTCCAAGCCCCATTCCGCGAGAAATCGACCGCGCGAAATCGCTTTGATGTGAACCTGAGAGCACCAAAAATAGTACCGAAAACCGTTTCTTTCGAAGCTTCGGAGGCCCTGGTTTAATTGCTACGATTTTTTTGAATGTTGCATTTAGGCAGCCTTCGTCGACCAGGCCTTCCAAGCCCCATTCCGCGAGAAATCGACCGCGCGAAATCGCTTCGATGTGGACCTGAAAGAGCACCAAAATAGTACCGAAAACCGTTTCTTCGAAGCCCCGGAGGCCCTGGTTTAATTGCTACGATTTTTGAAACGTTTATTTTGGATGGTTTACGACTAAAGGGGGACCACATGGATTTTTTCGGAATTTACCAAAAAATTTCGACAAATTCATCACGCACTTCAATGTGGAGCTGAAAGAGCACCAAAAATAATACCGAAAACCGTTTCTTTCGAAGCCCCGGAGGCCCTGGTTTAATTGCTACGATTTTTGAAACGTTTATTTTTGATGGTTTACGACTAAAGGGGGACCACATGGATTTTTTCGGAATTTACCAAAAAATTTCGAGAAATTCATCACGCACTTCAATGTGGACCTGAAGAGCACCAAAATAGTACCAAAAACCGTTTCTTCCGGAATCCCCCGGAGGCCCTGGTTTAATTGCTACGATTTTTTGAATTTTGCAACTAGGCAGCCCTCGTCGACCAGGCCTTCCAAGCCCCATTCCGCGAGAAATCGACCGCGCGAAATCGCTTTGATGTGTGCACCTGATAGAGCACCAAAAATAGTACCGAAAACCGTTTCTTTCGAAGCCCCGGAGGCCCTGGTTTAATTGCTACGATTTTTTGAAACCTTTTGGTTTTGATGGTTTACGACTAAAGGGGGGACCACATGGATTTTTTCGAATTTACCAAAAAATTTCGACAAATTCATCACGCACTTCAATGTGGACCTGGAAGAGCACTCCAAAATAGTACCAAAAACCGTTTCTTCCGAATCCCCGGAGGCCCTGGTTTAATTGCTACGATTTTTTGAAACCTTTTGGTTTTGATGGTTTACGACTAAAGGGGGGACCACATGGATTTTTTCGGAATTTACCAAAAAAATTTCGAGAAATTCATCACGCACTTGAATGTGGACCTGAAAGAGCACCAAAAATAGTACCGAAAACCGTTTCTTTCGAATCCCCGGAGGCCCTGGTTTAATTGCTACGATTTTTTGAATGTTGCAACTAGGCAGCCTTCGTCGACCAGGCCTTCCAAGCCCCATTCCGCGAGAAATCAACCGCGCGAAATCGCTTTGATGTGTGCACCTGAAAGAGCACCAAAAATAGTACCGAAAACCGTTTCTTTCGAAGCCCCGGAGGCCCTGGTTTAATTGCTACGATTTTTTGAAACTTTTATTTTTGATGGTTTACGACTAAAGGGGGGACCACATGGATTTTTTCAAAAACGGGCCGCGCGCTTCCGATCAATGTAAGCAGACCATTCCTGCGCTTTGAAACGCTGATTCCGGGTTGCTAACTGGCTCGGCCGTCACATCGCTCCTTGGCGCAACAGCAGCTCGAAGGCCCCTAATCCTCAATTCAGCCAAATCGGGCGTTTCCGAATTCCGGACGCTATTTCGTAGCGGAATCGCAGGACGGGCTAAACTCTTGCTTGCTTCGCACCCGCTCCCCACCTGGCCCACTAGTGTGGAGGGGGTTCCCAAAGCTTTCCACTGAGTAGGCCAACGATTGACCCTCAGCTTAGGCTTAGGCTTAGGCTTAGGCTTAGGCTTAGGCTTAGGCTTAGGCTTAGGCTTAGGCTTAGGCTGAGGCTTAGGCTTGGGCTTGGGCTTGGGCTTAGGCTTAGGCTTAGGCTTGGGCTTGGGCTTAGGCTTAGGCTTAGGCTTAGGACGAGCCCCCGGACTGGTATGCTTTTTTGGGTCAGCCGGATTTGGTGGGGCATTTTTTTCCGGGCGCGTTGCACCGCTAGATACTTGGTTGTTGGTTTTGTTGGATCGGGCTACGAAGTTAGCCGTCCATAGGAGCCCTAGCCTAAGCACTACACCGAGAGATTTCCGAACGGCGCCGGTTACCTTGGTTAGAATAGGGTGGTGATCCCCAGGAGGTGTCGTTGCTTCTGATGCTCCTCCCTCAACCTTCCCTCCCGTACGTAGAGTAGCTCTAGCATCTACCTGAGCTGCGATCCGCTGAGACCCGGCCTTGAATGCGACCTTTTACGACGAATTTCGCAATCATATCGACCCCCCCGCCCCTAGATCAACCAGATCATCTGTGCCCGTATTTTTGCTACCGAAAACCGTTTCTTTCGAAGCCCCGGAGGCCCTGGTTGAATTGCTACGATTTTTTGAATGTTGCAACTAGGCAGCCTTCGTCGACCAGGCCTTCCAAGCCCCATTCCGCGAGAAATCGACCGCGCGAAATCGCTTTGATGTGTGCACCTGAAAGAGCACCAAAAATAGTACCGAAAACCGTTTCTTTCGAAGCCCCGGAGGCCCTGGTTTAATTGCTACGATTTTTTGAAACGTTTATTTTTGATGGTTTACGTCTAAAGGGGGACCACATGGATTTTTTCGGAATTTACCAAAAAATTTCGAGAAATTCATCACGCACTTCAATGTGGAGCTGAAAGAGCACCAAAAATAGTACCGAAAACCGTTTCTTTCGAAGCCCCGGAGGCCCTGGTTTAATTGCTACGATTTTTTGAATGTTGCAACTAGGCAGCCCTGGTCGACCAGGCCTTCCAAGCCCCATTCCGCGAGAAATCGACCGCGCGAAATCGCTTTGATGTGTGCACCTGGAAAGAGCACCAAAAATAGTACCGAAAACCGTTTCTTTCGAAGCCCCGGAGGTCCTGGTTTAATTGCTACGATTTTTTGAATGTTGTAACTAGGCAGCCCTCGTCGACCAGGCCTTCCAAGCCCCATTCCGCGAGAAATCGACCGCGCGAAATCGCTTTGATGTGTGCACCTGAAAGAGCACCAAAAATAGTACCGAAAACCGTTTCTTTCGAAGCCCCGGAGGCCCTGGTTTAATTGCTACGATTTTTTGAAACGTTTATTTTTGATGGTTTACGACCAAAGGGGGGACCACATGGATTTTTTCGGAATTTACCAAAAAACTTCGAGAAATTCATCACGCACTTCAATGTGGAGCTGAAAGAGCACCAAAATAGTACCGAAAACCGTTTCTTTCGAAGCCCCGGAGGCCCTGGTTTAATTGCTACGATTTTTTGAAACTTTTATTTTTGATGGTTTACGACTAAAGGGGGGACCACATGGATTTTTTCAAAAACGGGCCGCGCGCTTCCGATCAATGTATGCAGACCATTCCTGCGCTTTGAAACGCTGATTCCGGGTTGCTAACTGGCTCGGCCGTCACATCGCTCCTTGGCGCAACAGCAGCTCGAAGGCCCCCTAATCCTCAATTCAGCCAAATCGGGCGTTTCCGAATTCCGGACGCTATTTCGTAGCGGAATCGCAGGACGGGCTACTCTGCTTGCTTCGCACCCGCTCCCCACCTGGCCCACTAGTGTGGAGGGGGTTCCCAAAGCTTTCCACTGAGTAGGCCAACGATTGACCCTCAGCTTAGGCTTAGGCTTAGGCTTAGGCTTAGGCTTAGGCTTAGGCTTAGGCTTAGGCTTAGGCTTAGGCTTAGGCTTAGGCTTAGGCTTAGGCTCTTGGCTTAGGCTTAGGCTTAGGCTTAGGCTTAGGCTTAGGCTTAGGCCTAGGCTTAGGCTTAGGCTTAGGCTTAGGCTTAGGCTTAGGCATAGGCTTGGGCTTGGGCTTAGGCTTAGGCTTAGGCTTAGGCTTAGGCTTAGGCTTAGGACGAGCCCCCGGACTGGTATGCTTTTTTGGGTCAGCCGGATTTGGTGGGGCATTTTTTTCCGGGCGCGTTGCACCGCTAGATACTTGGTTGTTGATTTTGTTGGATCGGGCTACGAAGTTAACCGTCCATAGGAGCCCTAGCCTAAGCACTACACCGAGAGATTTCCGGAACGGCGCCGGTTACCTTGGTTAGAATAGGGTGGTGATCCCCCAGGAGGTGTCGTTGCTTCTGATGCTCCTCCCTCAACCTTCCCTCCCGTACGTAGAGTAGCTCTAGCATCTACCTGAGCTGCGATCCGCTGAGACCCGGCCTTGAATGCGACCTTTTACGACGAATTTCGCAATCATATCGACCCCCTAGATCAACCAGATAAATCTGTGCCCGTATTTTTTGCTACCGAAAACCGTTTCTTTCGAAGCCCCGGAGGCCCTGGTTTAATTGCTACGATTGGCTAAACTCTAGTTTACCCCCCCCAGGCGAGATAGTAGGCCTGGGGGAGAGGGCGCAGGTGAAGAGATAGTAGGCCTGGGGAGAGGGCGCAGAGAAAGGGGGCGTCTGGGGGTAAACTAGAGTCTTACCCTACGATTTTTTGAAACGTTTATTTTGATGGTTTACGACTAAAGGGGGACCACATGGATTTTTTTCGGAATTTACCAAAAAATTTCGAAAAATTCATCACGCACTTCAATGTGGAGCTGAAAGAGCACCAAAAATAGTACCGAAAACCAAGTTATTTCCGAAGCCCCGGAGGCCCTGGTTTAATTGCTACGATTTTTTGAAACGTTTATTTTGATGGTTTACGACTAAAGGGGGACCACATGGATTTTTTTCGGAATTTACCAAAAAAATTTCGAAAAATTCATCACGCACTTCAATGTGGAGCTGAAAGAGCACCAAAAATAGTACCGAAAACCGTTATTTCCGAAGCCCCGGAGGCCCTGGTTTAATTGCTACGATTTTTTGAAACGTTTATTTTGATGGTTTACGACTAAAGGGGGACCACATGGATTTTTCGGAATTTACCAAAAATTTCGAAAAATTCATCACGCACTTCAATGTGGAGCTGAAAGAGCACCAAAAAATAGTACCGAAAACCGTTATTTCCGAAGCCCCGAGGCCCTGGTTTAATTGCTACGATTTTTTGAAACGTTTATTTTTGATGGTTTACGACTAAAGGGGGGACCACATGGATTTTTTCGAATTTACCAAAAAATTTCGAGAAATTCATCACGCACTTCAATGTGGAGCTGAAAGAGCACCAAAAAATAGTACCGAAAACCGTTTCTTTTCCGAATCCCCCGGAGGCCCTGGTTTAATTGCTACGATTTTTTGAAACTTTATTTTGATGGTTTACGATCAAAGGGGGGACCACATGGATTTTTCAAAAACGGGCCGCGCGCTTCGATCAATGTAAGCAGACCATTTCCTGCGCTTTGGGAACGCTGATTCCGGGTTGCTAACTGGCTCGGCCGTCACATCGCTCCTTGGCGCAACAGCAGCTCGAAGGCCCCTAATCCTCAATTCAGCCAAATCGGGCGTTTCCGGAATTCGGACGCTATTTCGTAGCGGAATCGCAGGACGGGCTACTCTGCTTGCTTCCGCACCTGCTCCCCACCTGGCCCACTAGTGTGGAGGGGGTTCCCAAAGCTTTCCACTGAGTAGGCCAACGATTGACCCTCAGCTTAGGCCTAGGCTTAGGTTTAGGCTTAGGCTTAGGCTTGGGCTTAGGCTTAGGCTTAGGCTTAGGCTTAGGCTTAGGCTTAGGCTTAGGCTTAGGCTTAGGCTTAGGCTTAGGCTTAGGCTTAGGCTTAGGCTGAGCCTTGAGGCTTAGGCTTAGGCTTTGGCTTAGGCTTGAGGCTTAGGCTTGAGGCTTAGGCTTAGGCTTAGGCTTAGGCTTAGGCTTAGGCTTAGGCTTAGGCTTAGGCTTAGGCTTAGGCTTAGGCATGGGCTTGGGCTTGGGCTTAGGCTTAGGGCTTAGGCTTAGGCTTAGGCTTAGGCTTAGGACGAGCCCCCGGACTGGTATGCTTTTTTGGGTCAGCCGGATTTGGTGGGGCATTTTTTTCCGGGCGCGTTGCACCGCTAGATACTTGGTTGTTGATTTTGTTGGATCGGGCTACGAAGTTAGCGTCCATAGGAGCCCTAGCCTAAGCACTACACCGAGAGATTTCCGGAACGGCGCCGGTTACCTTGGTTAGAATAGGGTGGTGATCCCCCAGGAGGTGTCGTTGCTTCTGATGCTCCTCCCTCAACCTTCCCTCCCGTACGTAGAGTAGCTCTAGCATCTACCTGAGCTGCGATCCGCTGAGACCCGGCCTTGAATGCGACCTTTTTACGACGAATTTCGCAATCATATCGACCCCCTAGATCAACCAGATAAATCTGTGCCCGTATTTTTTGCTACCGAAAACCGTTTCTTCCGAAGCCCCGGAGGCCCTGGTTTAATTGCTACGATTTTTTGAAACGTTTGTTTTTGATGGTTTACGACTAAAGGGGGGACCACATGGATTTTTTCGGAATTTACCAAAAAATTTCGAGAAATTCATCACGCACTTCAATGTGGAGCTGAAAGAGCACCAAAAATAGTACCGAAAACAGCTATTTCCGAAGCCCCGGAGGCCCTGGTTTAAATGCTACAGATTTTTTGAAACGTTTGGTTTTGATGGTTTACGACTAAAGGGGGGACCACATGGATTTTTTCGGAATTTACCAAGAAATTTCGACGAAATTCATCACGCACTTCGATGTGGAGCTGAAAGAGCACCAAAAATAGTACCGAAAACAGTTTCTTCCGAAGCCCCGGAGGCCCTGGTTTAATTGCTACGATTTTTTGAAACTTTTGATTTCCGATGGTTTACGACTAAAGGGGGACTACATGGATTTTTTCGGAATTTACCGAAAAACTTTCGAGAAATTCACACGCACTCGATGTGGAGATGAAAGAGCACCAAAAATAGTACCGAAAACAGTTTCTTCCGAAGCCCTGGAGGCCCTGGTTTAATTGCTACGATTTTTGAAACTTTGGTTTTGATGGTTTACGACCAAAGGGGGAACCACATGGATTTTTTCGGAATTTACCAAAAAAATTTCGAGAAATTCATCACGCACTTCGATGTGGAGCTGAAAGAGCACCAAAAATAGTACCTGAAAACAGTTTCTTCCGAAGCCCCGGAGGCCCTGGTTTAATTGCTACGATTTTTTGAAACTTTTATTTTTGATGGTTTACGACTAAAGGGGGGACCACATGGATTTTTTCGGAATTTACCAAAAATTTCTCGAGAAATTCATCACGCACTTCGATGTGGAGCTGAAAGAGCACCAAAAATAGTACCGAAAAAAGTTTCTTCCGAAGCCCCGGAGGCCCTGGTTTAATTGCTACGATTTTTGAAACTTTTGTTTTTGATGGTTTACGACTAAAGGGGGGACCACATGGATTTTTTCGGAATTTACCAAAAAATTTCGAGAAATTCATCACGCACTTCGATGTGGAGCTGAAAGAGCACCCAAAATAGTACCGAAAACCGTTTCTTCCGAAGCCCCGGAGGCCCTGGTTTAATTGCTACGATTTTTTGAAACTTTTGTTTTTGATGGTTTACGACTAAAGGGGGGACCACATGGATTTTTTCGGAATTTACCAAAAAAATTTCGAGAAATTCATCACGCACTTCGATGTGGAGCTGAAAGAGCACCAAAAATAGTACCGAAAACAGTTTCTTCCGAAGCCCCGGAGGCCCTGGTTTAATTGCTACGATTTTTTGAAACTTTTAGTTTTGATGGTTTACGACTAAATCGGAATTTACCAAAAAAATTTCGAGAAATTCATCACGCACTTCGATGTGGAGCTGAAAGAGCACCAAAATAGTACCGAAAACAGTTTCTTCCGAAGCCCCGGAGGCCCTGGTTTAATTGCTACGATTTTTTGAAAATTTTGTTTTGATGGTTTACGACTAAAGGGGGACCACATGGATTTTTTCGAATTTACCAAAAAATTTCGAGAAATTCATCACGCACTTCGATGTGGAGCTGAAAGAGCACCAAAAATAGTACCGAAAACAGTTTCTTCCGAAGCCCCGGAGGCCCTGGTTTAATTGCTACGATTTTTTGAAACTTTTGGTTTTGATGGTTTACGACTAAAGGGGGGACCACATGGATTTTTTCGAATTTACCAAAAAAATTTCGAGAAATTCATCACGCACTTCGATGTGGAGCTGAAAGAGCACCAAAAATAGTACCGAAAACAGTTTCTTCCGAAGCCCCGGAGGCCCTGGTTTAATTGCTAGGATTTTTTGAAACTTTTGGTTTTGATGGTTTACGACTAAAGGGGGGACCACATGGATTTTTTCGGAATTTACCAAAAAACTTTCGAGAAATTCATCACGCACTTCGATGTGGAGCTGAAAGAGCACCAAAAATAGTACCGAAAACAGTTTCTTCCGAAGCCCCGGAGGCCCTGGTTTAATTGCTAGGATTTTTTGAAACTTTTATTTTTGATGGTTTACGACTAAAGGGGGACCACATGGATTTTTTCGGAATTTACCAAAAAAATTTCGAGAAATTCATCACGCACTTCGATGTGGAGCTGAAAGAGCACCAAAAATAGTACCGAAAACAGTTTCTTCCGAAGCCCCGGAGGCCCTGGTTTAATTGCTATGATTTTTTGAAACTTTTGGTTTTGATGGTTTACGACTAAAGGGGGGACTACATGGATTTTTTCGGAATTTACCAAAATACTTTCGAGAAATTCATCACGCACTTCGATGTGGAGCTGAAAGAGCACCAAAAATAGTACCGAAAACGGTTTTTTCCGAAGCCCCGGAGGCCCTGGTTTAATTGCTAGGATTTTTTGAAACTTTTGGTTTTGATGGTTTACGACTAAAGGGGGACCACATGGATTTTTCCGGAATTTACCAAAAAATTTCGAGAAATTCATCACGCACTTCGATGTGGAGCTGAAAGAGCACCAAAAATAGTACCGAAAACAGTTTCTTCCGAAGCCCCGGAGGCCCTGGTTTAATTGCTACGATTTTTTGAACCTTTTGGTTTTGATGGTTTACGACTAAAGGGGGACCACATGGATTTTTCGGAATTTACCAAAAAAATTTCGAGAAATTCATCACGCACTTCGATGTGGAGCTGAAAGAGCACCAAAAATAGTACCGGAAAAACGGTTTCTTCCGAAGCCCCGAGGCCCTGGTTTAATTGCTAGGATTTTTTGAAACTTTTGGTTTTGATGGTTTACGACTAAAGGGGGACCACATGGATTTTTTCGAATTTACCAAAAAATTTCGAGAAATTCATCACGCACTTCGATGTGGAGCTGAAAGAGCACCAAAAATAGTACCGAAAACAGTTTCTTCCGAAGCCCCGGAGGCCCTGGTTTAATTGCTACGATTTTTTGAAACTTTTGGTTTTGATGGTTTACGACTAAAGGGGGGACCACATGGATTTTTTCGGAATTTAACAAAAAAAACTTTCGAGAAATTCATCACGCACCTCGATGCGGAGCTGAAAGAGCACCAAAAAATAGTACCGAAAACAGTTTCTTCCGAAGCCCCGGAGGCCCTGGTTTAATTGCTACGATTTTTTGAAACTTTTGGTTTTGATGGTTTACGACTAAAGGGGGGACCAAATGGATTTTTTCCGAATTTACCAAAAAATTTCGAGAAATTCATCACGCACTTCGATGTGGAGCTGAAAGAGCACCAAAAATAGTACCGAAAACAGTTTCTTCCGGAAGCCCCGAGGCCCTGGTTTAATTGCTAGGATTTTTTGAAACTTTTGGTTTTGACGGTTTACGACTAGTAAGGGGGACCACATGGATTTTTTCGAATTTACCAAAAAAAAATTTCGAGAAATTCATCACGCACTTCGATGTGGAGCTGAAAGAGCACCAAAAATAGTACCGAAAACAGTTTTCCCGAAGCCCCGGAGGCCCTGGTTTAATTGCTACGATTTTTTGAAACTTTTTGTTTTGATGGTTTACGACTAAGGGGGGACCCATGGAATTTTTCGACTTATGGATTACTAAAAAAATTTCTCGAGAAATTCATCACGCACTTCGATGTGGAGCTGAAAGAGCACCAAAAAATAGTACCGAAAACAGTTTCTTCCGAAGCCCCGGAGGCCCTGGTTTAATTGCTACGATTTTTTGAAACTTTATGGTTTTGAACTAACGGCCTGGGGGACCATGGATTTTTTCTTCGAATTTACCAAAAAATTTCCCGCGAGAAATTCATCACGCACTTCGATGTGGAGCTGAAAGAGCACCAAAAATAGTACCGAAAACAGTTTTTCCGAAGCCCCGGAGGCCCTGGTTTAATTGCTACGATTTTTTGAAACTTTTGGTTTGGATGGTTTACGACTAAAGGGGGGACTACATGGATTTTTTCGAATTTACCAAAAAATTTCGAGAAATTCATCACGCACTTCGATGTGGAGCTGAAAGAGCACCAAAAAAAGTACTGAAAACAGTTTCTTCCGAAGCCCCGGAGGCCCTGGTTTAATTGCTAGGATTTTTTGAAACTTTTGGTTTTGATGGTTTACGACTAAAGGGGGGACCACATGGATTTTTTCGGAATTTACCAAAAAATTTCTGAGAAATTCATCACGCACTTCGATGTGGAGCTGGAAAGAGCACCAAAAATAGTACCGGAAAACAGTTTCTTCGGAAGCCCCGGAGGCCCTGGTTTAATTGCTACGATTTTTTGAAACTTTTGGTTTTGATGGTTTACGACTAAAGGGGGGACTACATGGATTTTTCCGAATTTACCAAAAATTTTCGAGAAATTCATCACGCACTTCGATGTGGAGCTGAAAGAGCACCAAAAAAATAGTACCGGAAACAGTTTCTTCCGGAAGCCCCGAGGCCCTGGTTTAATTGGTACGATTTTTTGAAACTTTTGATTTTGATGGTTTACGACTAAAGGGGGACTACATGGATTTTTTCGGAATTTACCAAAAAACTTTCGAGAAATTCATCACGCACTTCGATGTGGAGCTGAAAGAGCACCAAAAATAGTACCGAAAACAGTTTCTTCCGAAGCCCCGGAGGCCCTGGTTTAATTGCTAGGATTTTTTGAATTTTGGTTTTGATGGTTTCGACTAAAGGGGGAGCCCTGTGGACAGGGAATTTCCAGGCCCGATTCCGCAAGAAATCGACCGTGCAAATCGCCTTCGATGTGGCACCGAAAGAGCACCAAAAATAGTACCGAAAACAATTTCTTCGAAGCCCCGGAGGCCCTGGTTTAATTGCTACGATTTTTTGAAACTTCTATTTTTGATGGTTTACCACATGGATTTTTTCGGAATTTACCAAAAAAATTTCGAGAAATTCATCACGCACTTCGATGTGGAGCTGAAAGAGCACCAAAATTAGTACCGAAAACAGTTTCTTCCGAAGCCCTGGAGGCCCTGGTTTAATTGCTACGATTTTTTGGAAACTTTGTTTTGATGGTTTACGACTAAAGGGGGACCACAGGATTTTTTCGGAATCTACCAAAGTAATTTCGAGAAATTCATCACGCACTTCGATGTGGGGCTGAAAGAGCACCAAAATAGTACCGAAACAGTTTCTTCCCGAAGCTCCCGAGGCCCTGGTTTAATTGCTAACGATTTTTTGAAACTTTTATTTTGATGGTTTACGACTAAAGGGGGACCACATGGATTTTCCCCCCCTGGATTTTTCGAATTTACCAAAGTGCTTTCGAGAAAATTCCATCACGCACTTCGATGTGGGGGGGAAGAAAGAGCACCAAAAGAAAAGAATAGTACCGAAAACGGTTTCTTCGGAAGCCCCGGAGGCCCTGGATTTGAATAACGCTACGATTCCCCCCCTTCCCCTTGAAACTTCCCTTATTTTTCCGATGGTTTACGACTAAAGGGGGATCCACATGTGATTTTTTCGAATTTACCAAAACATTCCCCCGAGAAATTCATCACGCACTTCGATGTGGAGCTGAAAGGAGCACTTCAAAAAATACCAGTACCGAAAAACAGTTCTTCCGAAGCCCCGGAGGCCCTGGTTTAATTGCTACGGGGATTTTTTGAAACTTTTGGTTTTCGGATGGTTTACGACAAAGGGGGGGGACTACATGGGGATTTTTTCGGAATTTACCAAAAAACTTTCGAGAAATCCATCACGCACTCCGATGTGGGGCTGAAAGAGCACCAAAAAAATAGTACCGAAAACAGTTTCTTCCGGAAGCCCCGGAGGCCCTGGTTTGATGCAACGCGATTTTGAACTGCGGGGGACCACAGGAAATTCGAATTACACTTTGGGCTAATGGTCATGGGTTAATATAACCACGCACCATTCGAAGCCGGGGAGCCCGAAAGCCTGGTAGCTAGAATATACCTGAAAACAATTTCAGGGAGCCGGCCCTGTAAGCCAGATTTTGACTATTTGGGGGACCACAGCCTTCCCGCCCGAATTCCGCAAGAAATCGAGAAATCGTGCGAATCGCACTCGATTCTGATGTGGACCTGAAAGAGCACCAAAAATAGTAACGCTACCGAAAACAGTTTCTTCGGAAGCCCCGGAGGCCCTGGTTTAATTGCTACGATTTTTTGAAACTTCAATTTTGATGGTTTACGACCAAGGGGGACTACATGGATTTTTTCGAATTTACCAAAAAACAATTTCCCGAGAAATTCATCACGCACTTCGATGTGGGAGCTGAAAGAGCGACCAAAAATAGTACCGAAAAACCGTTTCTTCTCCGGAAGCCCCGGAGGCCCTGGTTTAATTGTTACGATTTTTTGAAACTTCTGGTTTTGATGGTTTACGACTAAAGCGGGGGACCACGATGGATTTTCTCGGAATTTTACCAAAAAAATTTCGGAGAAATTCATCACGCACTTCGATGTGGAGCTGAAAGAGCACCAAAAAATAGTACCGAAAACAATTTCTTCGGAAGCCCTGAGGCCCTGGTTTAATTGGTATAGATTTTTTGAAACTTCTATTTTGATGGTTTACGACTAAAGGGGGACCACATGGATTTTTCGGAATTTTACCAAAAAAATTTCGGAGAAATTCATCACGCACTTCGATGTGGAGCTGAAAGGAGCACCAAAAATAGTATCCGAAAACAGTTTCTTCCGAAGCCCCGGAGGCCCTGGTTTAATTGCTACGATTTTTTGAAACTTTTGGTTTTGATGGTTTACGACTAAAGGGGGACCACATGGGGATTTTTTCGAAATTTACCAAAAAATTTCGAAAGAAATTCATCACGCACCTCGATGTGGGAGCTGAAAGAGCACCAAATATAGTACTGAAAACAATTTCTTTCGGTGCCCCGGAGGCCCTGGTTTAATTGCTACGATTTTTAGAAACTTCTATTTTCGATGGTTTACGACTAAAGGGGGACCACATGGATTTTTCCAAAACGGGCCGCGCGCTTCCGCTCACTGTAAGTAGACCGTGCGAAGCGCTTTGAAACGCTCATTGCCGGGTTGCTAACTGGCTCGGCCGTCACATCGCTCCTTGGCGCAACAGCAGCTCGAAGACCCCTAATCCTCAATTCAGCCAAATCGGGCGTTTCCGCATTCCGGACGCTATTTCGTAGCGGAATCGCAGGGCGGGCTCCACTGCTTGCTTCGCACCCGCCCCCCACCTGGCCCACTAGTGTGGAGGGGTTCTCCAGCTTTCCACTGAGTAGGCCAAAGATTGACCCTCAGCTTAGGCTTAGGCTTAGGAGTGGTCCCCGACCACTTTACTTGGGTTTAGGCTCAAAACGGGGTTTGCTATCTCGGCGCGCAGCGCCGCTATCGATCTGATTTCTTCGATGTTGGTGATGGCAAGTTGTCAGGAGTACAAAACACTTGTCAGAATTGAAATCGGACCACGGGAACATATATATCCTGAGGGCCTGTTTCAAACCCACCTGTCACCCATCTGGAAAAGTGTGAGGACGTGGTCGGATCGCTCTGATTCCTTCACCAATCGACTCAGCGTGCAAAGTTAGCCCCGGACACTTTTTCAGAAAAATCCACCAAGTCGTTGCGAAGTTAGCTTAGGGGTGACTTCGGTGCACAGGGGATTCTCAAAAACAAAAGGAAAGGCCCGCGGAAATCTCGCAAACCCGGCGCATACACACGCGACCACCCGGAAAACCTTAAAATCGATAGGCAAACCCGCAAACCCAAACCCAAAACCGAAAACGCGCAAAACGGGTTTTACGCGGAACTGCGCAACGCAAACCCATCAAAAGAGCAATATTGATAGGCAAACCCAGACCAAAATGCAAAACCGAAAACCCAAACCCAAACACGCGACAAACCCGGAAAAATCTTAAGATCGATGGGCAAACCCGCGAACCCAAACCCGAAAGCCGAAAACGCAAGAACCCAAACCCAAACACACGACAAACCCGGAAAACCCTTAAAATCGATAGGCAAACCCGGAAAGCCCCGAAGATCGATAGGCATCCGAAGTGACGGCGCACCTTGCCTGACACATTCACGTGCGCCCGGCTCCGGCACGGCGCTATCCGTTTGCGGTTCAGGCCGCCAAGGCCTGAACCGAAGCCTCGGCCCAACATTCCGCATTTCCCCGGGATCGATAGGCTTCTCGCTGCCCGCACCGGGAAAAACCCTCCGGAAAACAGCCAAAACTCTAATTTTCTCGCACCAAACGACATTTTCCGGGCAAACCGACCCGAAAAACGGAATCCCCGCGCAAAAGGCTTAGGCTTAGGAGTGGTCCCCGACCACTTTACTTAGGTTAGGCTTAGGCTTAGGCTTAGGCTTAGGCTTAGGCTTAGGCTTAGGCTTAGGCTTAGGCTTAGGCTTAGGTTAGGCTTAGGCTTAGACTTAGGCTTAGGCTTAGGAGTGGTCCCCGACCACTTTACTTAGGTTTAGGCTCAAAACTGGGTTTTCGTATGCTTAGGCTTAGGCTTAGGCTTAGGGCTTAGGCTTAGGCTTAGGCTTAGGCTTAGGCTTAGGCTTAGGTTAGGCTTAGGCTTAGGCTTAGGCTTAGGCTTAGGCTTAGGCTTAGGCTTAGGCTTAGGGCTTAGGCTTAGGGGCTTAGGGGCTTAGGCTTAGGCTTAGGCTTAGGCTTAGGCTTAGGCTTAGGCTTAGGTTTAGGCTTAGGCTTAGGCATAGGCTCAGGCTTAGGCTTAGGCTGAGGCTTAGGCTTAGGCTTAGGCTTAGGCTTAGGCTTTCTGCTTGAAGCAAAAACCCAGGCTTAGGTTGAGCAGAGCAGGCTTGGAAGCCCAGAGCTTGGAAGCGGCAGGCTTGGGAGTAGGGAGGAGGCTTAGAAGCTGAAAGCTTAAACTTTCAAACTTAGGGATAGGCTTGGGCTTAGGACGAGCCCCGGACTGGTATGCTTGTTTGGGCCGGCCCGGATTTGTTGGGGCATTTGTTCTCGGCGCGTTGCACCGCTAGATACCTGGTTGAAAATTTTCAAATTGGATCAGGAAACAAAGTTAAGCGATCCATAGCAGCCTAAGCCTTTTTTATAAAACCAGAAGTTTGAAGAACAGCACGCCAGCTACCTTAATGAAAATAGGAGGTGGTGGTCCCCAGGAGGTGTCGTTGTTGCTGATGCTCCTCCCTCAGCCTTCCCTCCCGTACGTAGAGTAGCTCTAGCAACTACCTGAGCTGCGATCTGCTGAGACCCGGCCCTGAATGCGACCTTTTTACGACCTGAGTACCAATCATATCATTCCCCCTAGATCAGCCAGATATGTCTGCCAGCGTTGTTTTCACTACCAAGAACAGTTTCTTCCAGAAGCCGAGGAGGCCCTGGATTAATTGCTACGATTTTTCGAAGATTTGGTTTTTGATGGTTTACCAGTAAAGGGGACCACATGGATTTTTTCGGAATTTATCAAAAAATTCGAGAAATTCATCACGCACTTCGATGTGGAGCTGAAAGAGCACCAAAAATAGTACCGAAAACAGTTTCTTCGGAAGCCCTGGAGGCCCTGGTTTAATTGCTACGATTTTTGAAAATTTGGTTTTGATGGTTTACGAGTAAAGGGGGACCACATGGATTTTTCGGAATTTACCAAAAAATTTCGATAAATTCATCACGCACTTCGATGTGGGGCTGAAAAAGCACCAAAAATAGTACCGAAAACAGTTTTTCCGAAGCCCTGGAGGCCCTGGTTTAATTGCTACGATTTTTTGAAACTTTTGGTTTTGATGGTTTACGACTAAAGGGGGACCACATGGATTTTTTCGGAATTTACCAAAAAATTTCGAGAAATTCATCACGCACTTCGATGTGGAGCTGAAAGAGCACCAAAAATAGTACCGAAAACAGTTTCTTCCGAAGCCCCGGAGGCCCTGGTTTAATTGCTAGGATTTTTTGAATGTTGCAACTAGGCAGCCCTCGTCGACCAGGCCTTCCAAGCCCGATTCACAAAGAAATCGACCGTGCGAAATCCAGCTTTGATGTGAACACCTGAAAGAGCACCAAAAATAGTACAAAGAAAACAGTTTCTTCCGAAGCCCCCCAGGCCCTGGTTACTTGCTACGATTTTTGAAACTTTATTTTTGATGGTTTACGACTAAAGTGGGGCCACATGGATTTTTCCAAAACGGGCCCGCGCGCATCCGCTCACTGTAAGTAGACCGTGCACAGCGCTTTGAAACGCTCATTGCGGGTTGCTAACTGGCTCGGCCGTCACATCGCTCCATGGCGCAACAGCAGCTCGAAGACCCCTAATCCTCAATTCAGCCAAATCGGGCGTTTCCGCATTTCGGACGCTATTTCGTAGCGGAATCGCAGGGCGGGCTTCACTGCTTGCTTCGCACCCGCCCCCACCTGGCCCACTAGTGTGGAGGGGTTCTCCAGCTTTCCACTGAGTAGGCCAAAGATTGACCCTCAGCTTAGGCTTAGGCTTAGGCTTAGGCTTAGGCTTAGGCTTAGGCTTAGGCTTAGGCTTAGGCTTGAGGCTTAGGCTTAGGCTGAGGCTTAGGCTTAGGCTTAGGCTTAGGCAGGCTTAGGCTTACGCTTAGAAGCTTAGGCTTAGGCTTAGGTTGAGGCTTAGGCTTAGGCTTAGGACGTGCCCCGGACTGGTATGCTTGTTTGGGCCGGCCGGATTTGTTGGGGCATTTGTTCTCGGCGCGTTGCACCGCTAGATACCTGGTTGTTGATTTTTGAGTAATCGGGCTACGAAGTTAGCCGTCCATAGCACAACCCCTAACCTAAGCACCTACACCGAGAGATTTCCGGAACGACGCCGGCTTTACCTTGAGCCAGGGAGCAGGATTGTGGTGGTCCCCAGGAGATGATGGTTGTTGCTGATGCTCCTCCCTCAACCTTCCCTCCCGTGCAGTAGAGTAGCTCCTGGCAACTACCTGAGCTGCGATCTGCTGAGACCCGGCCCTGAATGCGACCTTTTTAACGACGAAATTCGCAATCTATATCGTCCCCCTAGATCAACCAGATATATCTGTGAGCGTTGTTTTGCTGCCAAAAACAGTTTCTTCGAAGCCCGGAGGCCCTGGTTTAATTGCTACGAT